>ML808506.1:143398-200955 GCA_009831015.1 Picea engelmannii | reverse complement strand
ACTCAATATAAACCTATGTATGTGATCAAGTAATCATACAATAAAACACAACAAGCTTTATAGGAAAGAATCATATTACTGTATCATATTAAATGTGAAAGAGAGATTACAACCATTGCCTTGATGTCGTAAGGTCCCTTCCAGCCGTCCTTCGTTCCCCACACACTTCTTGCTCCAAGGATTCTGAGACCATGAATCTGATAGCTACTCACAATCTATCTTGACAAAGCAAATCTCAAAGTCACTCCAACCAAGATAATAATTCCAAGCCAACCAAAGCTAATAAGCTCAAGAACCAACAAAGCTAACTTTCTCCATGAGAACTCCTCTCCTTTTATAAGTTGAAGAGGATAAGGTGAGGAGGTTAGGATGATCCCACTAAATCATGAAAGTGAGTAAGATCCAAACCATTCGGATGCCACCTCACCATAGAAGTTTCTCCTTCTAGAAGATTCGAGAAAACGCTCATTTTTCGCAGGTGTAGGCATTCTCGCACCCTAGCTATAGAGAAACTTGCGACCATATCGCACCCTAGCTATATTGCAACCTACGAGAATGGGTCATTCTCGCACCCTGCCTATATAGCAACCTGCGAACTTCCTTTTTTATAAGGTTTTTTACATAGGAAAATGCAACTTCTTTTCTCAGGAAAAGTTCTTCTCCCTTCTCTCTTCAGGAACTCAGGCCACTAACCCATCTGAAGGCAACATATAGGTTTACATCATTAACGGTCATAGGGATGATGAAAATAATGTGTAACAATGTCATCCAGATACACCAATACAAAAGCATTGGTGAAAGGTCACAGGATATCGTCAATCATCCTCATGAAAGTTGTCGGAGCATTTGTCAAACCAAAGGGCATGACCAACCATTCAAAAATACCTTCTTTTGACTTGAAGGGGGTCTTCCATACATCTGTCTATTTTATTGGGACCTGGTGGTAGCCAGACTTCAGATAAATCTTACTAAAGTATTTGGCCCCTTTGAGCTGATCAAGGAGATTGTCGATTAGAGTAATTGGGTACCGGTTCCTAACTGTGATTTTATTTAGGGCCCGGTAATCAATGTAGAGTCGCCATGTCCTGTCTTTCTTCTGCACCAACACGATTGGGATCCCACAAGGAGATGAGATGGGATAGATGTGCCCCTTGTGAATTAGTTCTTGGATTTGTCACTTGATCTCCTCATTCTCTAATAGAGAGCGACAATAGATTGGCCCATTGGGTAGTGGTGCATCGGGGGTCATATTGATGGATTGCTTGACCTGACAGTGCAGAGGTACCTCGGTAGGTGAGGAGAATATATCTTTGTATTCTTCCGCGACCTTATTCACTTGCTTTTGCTCTGTGGAGAGGTTGACCGCAAAGGCCTTGGATGTGGCTACAATATTTCGCTCGCTCTAAGAGAGAATCATAAAGAAGACAAACTTCCCAGTTTGAGAGATGACCTTCCTGCATTACTTGGTAGAGATCAAGGAAATGACACTAGGTGGGACTGCCTTAGGTATCCTGTACAATTTCCTGTCCAAAGTAATAATAACACTGTGAGGCTTAGAATCATATACAACATGACATTTCCATTAATAAGGTTGGCCCAAAAGAACATCATAAACTTCAAGAGGAGAAACATCACACAATACCTCATCTTTGAAGGGCTTGATGTTGTACGACAGGCGACACTGTTGGCTGACACACATATCTCTTCTTTGGCGAAGCCATCCAATGGTGTAGGGCTGTGGTGCGGTGTTTTTGGCAAGGCTAGCCGCTTGAAGACCTCTGCTGAGATGAGGTTATTTTGGCTACTACTATCAATTATGAAGTGTAGTGGGGTGCCTTTCACCCACATCTATGAATGAAAGAGGCACTTGCCTTCTTCTAGCTCCTCTAGTTCACCGGGTTGGATATTGGTGGTAGCAACGATGGAACTGGGTTCCACATCAATGATTTGTCTCCCCCTTTCTGATTCTAACTCAGAGTCAGAACCCACTTTTGATTCAAAGGCTTTCACCTTAGCCACCAATGACTGCTTTGAGAGGCAATCAACAATGTGATACCATGATGGGATTTTAAGGAAGTTGCACCACTTCCTAGTATCTTTCTTCGTCTTTTCGGTGTCCTTATTTTCTTGTGGCTTAGACTGGCTGTCCTAATGCTGTCCATATTTTCTCTGTCCTTTTTTCTACGGGTTGGGGCTGCCCTTTCCTTGCCTTTGCTGTGAGGGGTTCGCAAGCCCAAATCGCCATGTCTTTTGTTTAAGCTTTTGCTCAATTTTGACGGTATATCGATAGGCCACGCCCAAGGATGAGAGGTCCAGAAACTCCATTTCATCTTGAATGTATCTATGCAAACCACCATGATACTTGAGCACCAGATGTCACTTATAATATTTGATACCCAACTTGGTGCGCAAGGTATGAAAGATATTTGAGAAATCTGGAACTGCTTGGTCTCTTTCCTGTCGTAGTGTGGTCCATTTTGTATACATGTCATCATAACTTCCAACATGGTAGTATTGTTCCTTAATAAAATTCTTGATGGACTCCCAAGTGACCGCGACTATAAATAATGAGGGTTCCTCTATTTCATTTTTCTCACATAAAGTCTCCCACCAATCTTTTACATGGGGAGTGACTTTGAGGAGCGCAAAAGTAATCTTTTCTCTGTTCGAAGAGATATGGACAGAAAAATATCCTTCTAGAAGATTCAACCATTTGTCTACAACATCTGTGTCTATTTGACCTTCAAATATAGGAATATCAAAGTTGATTTTTACCTTGAAGGGGGAAGTGTCTCAGCTCAAGGAATATGCATCGCTTGTTGGTAGCCACCGAAGGATTTGCACAAAACTATCCATCATCTCGTTCCTCTGTTGCATGAGGGATTCCTCGAGCAACATTTTGAAAGGATCTCCTTTCCCGTCATTTTTCTTTTCTCCCACCATGAGAGGTATCTTAGGCATGAGATCGCTTTTGTCCTCAAGAGAAACAAGCTCAAGACCTGATTATTTGTACCCTGACCTCGTTGAGGACATGCATTAAGAACGACAAGGAGCAGATCGCTCTGATACCACTGATCCAAATTTTATGAGAAGAATGAAATGAATACAGATTATTATTATTCTTAACATAGAAACACAAGGAAAAATAACAGAGATACAATAAAACTGGCTTCTATTCAATAAAGAAATATGCTGAAACTGTAAAATGCAGACTGAAAACAAGCTTGCTAGAATGGTGGTAGCTTATCTCTGAGAAGAGATGTGACGTCTGCGCTCATTCGTAAGAACATGGTTACGATGAGGGGTAGAGAGTAGAATTTGGTATTCATTAATGATTTCCTTTGAACATCAAATCCTCTTTAAATTGAGACAACTACTATATCTTATTTAAATGATTAACATACCTCACTATCCAAAATAGACTTGGAATACAAAAATAGACTCGATATTTAAAAAAAGACTTACAACAAATTCAATCTATCCCTAACTCTTCATCCATATAGGAAATGAGCTTAACCCTCTATGTTGGTGCCTATACATGGGTTGTTGGTAGTGGGAGTGAATGGAGGGCCACCCATTGCATGCTCTTTGATAAGTGCAACCCTCAATTGAATGTTATGATTTGAAGGAGTCCTAGCCAATTCTTTCTCTCTAGTAGGTGCACATAGAATTTGAGTGCTAGGAGTTGGAGTGCCAACCATTTTAATATTGTGCATAGTGAAAAAAATTGGCCTTATCATGGCCATCACTTCCTTTAGTGCAAAGTTTTTAATGGATTGATTGTCCTTGCTTAACATTGTAATTTATTTACTCCTTCCTTTCTCTTGTTACGTAATACAAATGGCCTTATTATCCTTCATCTATTATATCTTCCTTTGTTTTACCTAAACTAGTTCATACTTCCTTTCCTCTTTCTTAATGGAGATTTAAATATACAAGTATGAGTTAATGAGATTTGAGATACAAGTCTAACAAATTGTACCCTCAACTTGTGTCCTTATATTTTCTTTCACCCTCTCTATTGGTAGCTAAATGATAATTTGGATATGGATCCACTCCATTGTCTCCCTAGTTGTTGGTTGTTATCTACTTAAATGTAGTTCACTTCTTTCCCATTTTCATTCCCAAATTCCTCATTTCCCCTAGCCCCATATTATGCTTTCTATTATGCATCATTTGCATTAGCCTGATATTAGATCAAGTGTAGCCATATGGGATGGCACTAGAAGCCCTACCTTTCCATTCATGTAATATATGTTAATTCCAAGGTTCATGGCACCTTGATTTACTCATAGTGGTGAGGTAAAGTATGTATGCATAGAGAGTTTCCCCTTAGTTGGTTGTTCTTGTTGTGTTTCGTCAACTTATGACATTCTTTCATAGTGCACACTTTGATTTACTTTATCTTATGTTTATGTTGACATCTCTTGGATAATTTCGCTAAAATACATGACATAGTTAGCACATTCTCAATGACACTTGATTTTTGAGCTAAAACTTGGAAAGTATTAGTTAGCCACAGGTCTTATGAAAGTGAAATAGGGTTTAGGGGTAATATACGCATTCTCCTAAAACTTGAATTTGTGTTATCGACATTGAGTGACTTTCAAAATGATTTTATCACCAATTCAAACAATTCAACCCTATTTGTGTTATCCCTCTCTCAAATTTGTTATATGCTTGAATGGTGAAGAAACACTTACATACAATAGATAAAGCTTGGGTCTTGTCCGATTCAAAATGTGAATATATCAATAACAAAACTTATAACCTCTTAAATGGTATGCAATGCCATGCGACTGCCATGCTCATTACAAATAAGAAGGTGACCATTTCTAGGTGAAACTCCTCCCATTACATATCATACAAAGTGATGAAGCATGTGGTTGAGATACATGGTCATCCATTTGGTCATCTAATTGAGGAAATCTATCTGGTCATCCAAGAATGTGGTTGAGATACCATACATTCTCTTGGCTCACAACCAACAAGATAGATCTCAAGATGTATTTTCCCCTTAAAAGGATAAAAGCCTAGAATTTTGTAACCAACGACATTCACATGTCAAAACATAATGATCCACTCTTTACTCTTTGGAATAATATGGGGTACACTTCTACTACGGTACTACCTCTCTTTTCCAACAATCTCATACCACATGATATCCCTTTCCATAAGTCTATTTCATCACAATGTTGTATTCTTTAAAGGCCGCAAGATTTTCCCTCATACACCTTACACAAGTTATCATAAAATTCTAAAGAAATGGAAGGTCTAAGGTTGATTGCTTGATATATGTAAAAAAATGAATGACTTTTATTAAATGGATTCAACAATGAATTATCATCCCTTAATGGATTAGTCATGTTTGGCATATGTAGAGAATATACAACTTTAGCTAAAGTATTTAAAGATCATGTACTAATTCATCTGTCATAGGAACCATTGCACAAATTCAAATTCCTCCTCATATGATAATGTTGTTGGTGAACCCTTTCTTGTTGTTATAGTGAGACCTTGGAATCGATGTAAGAGTGTTGGATGGAATACCCCATTCTTAATAGTTACCCTAGTAGAATAACCATTCTCATCAATATCCTTAAGGGATTCTTATCTCATGTATTTTTTGTAATATCCAAGTTGCTACCATGATCCATCATATCCTCCATCAATCTTCATATGAATTGGACGATCCTTAAAATTATAACTTAATTCAATGATCCTGATATTTATAACCTAAAATATCCTCCAACAATCCTGATAATCATATCCTTAATCAACGTTCATATGAATTGGACGATCTAGAGAAGAGCCTGACAAGTAACCCGGAGCTTCAATGGATCTAAGATGTATTTGATACATTCCTTGACTTGAAGGTAAACTATTGTTTTTACTCAACGTTGAAACGCGAAAATGAATAAGCTCTTGCCACGTATCAAGGTAAAATGATAAAGGTAATTCAGTGTTAGTTCGTCATTATTCTATTTTTCAAAGGTGAAAATTTGAGTGCGCCCAGCTCCAGTTTTGACTAACGAAGGTTTTCCAGTCATATCTTACGCCATCAACCAAATTTAACTGGTAATTTCTTTGAATCCTTATCCTGTTTTTATCCAAATTTAGCATGGATTCTGAACAAGCCAGTCAATCAAACAAGAATAAATCCCCAATTAGCATAGAAGACAAAGGATTTCTCGAGAATTATAAAGATACCTTTGACCCAAGGCTTTCCTTTGACCTTCTAGAACTTCACACAATTTCCTTGCAGAACTTTAGCAATTTCATTGATCATTACCATGTCCGGGAGTCCAACCTGGATAAATTTTTCAGTCCCCAAGTTTACAATTTCCTCGAATTCATTTCTTGGTGCGCTACTTGCTATGTTCCTACTGAACATATTATTGTTTCTAAGGATGACTTTGTCTTATGCAACATAGATACGCAACCTATTTTAGACATGCTAAAATTATCTGCAGATCTCGATGTTGAAGAGTTAAACTTAACAATCAATATTTAACTCTGAATTCTTAGGATATGATTACTTTGCTACATGAATATTTATGTAGATATTTGATTCCGCCATCAAATGACATCAACATTTATAGTGATCTTTTTCCTAATATATCTAGACAGATAATTTCCATGATAGCCTCTAACCTAGGGTATGATAGTGATGAAACCATTGATTCATATATTCTTGGAGTTATGTCATCAATTTTCCCTACTACTCTTAAGCCATTAACCAAGTTTGATTATGCCAAATTCCTAGTTGATAACATACATATTGAACTAATGGAAATTCAAAATATCCATTACTTTAGATATCAGTCTTACTTGGTTCACTTATTTTCGTATTCTCAATACTTAAGATTTCAACACATACAATTACAAGTGGAGGATGGAATGGGTAACCCAAACTCAGTCATTCACTGGACTTTAATTATTAGGAAGAAAGTACAAGATCCTCAGTTTTATGAATTTGTAAATCTATTCATGTATCAAGCCTATGAAATCATCTACTGCCAATCCCCTCCTAGAATTTTCCCAGAAATTCATAGAATGCCGCGATTAAGCCGAGATAAGAGAACACGTGACTGGTTTTGATCTGAAAATTATATTGTGATCATGGTATATGGATCTGATTTACAACCTTACCTACTTCCTAAGTTCCTTACCCTAAGAGTCTTCTCATTAGAATTTATTAGACAACGTTTAAATTATGATCATGTTAATTTCTTGGCTAACATGAAGAAAACTTCTTTCAAATTGAAGAAAGAAGTAGGCCCTTTTATTGTCAAAGATAAGTCAACATTGTAGGAAGTAGAGGAATGTCTAAAGGAAATGGGTATTGAGCTTACAAAGACTTAGAATTATGATCCTCATGGTGTAATCATAGACATACATAAGAAATATGGTTTACTTACCTATCCACATCAATCGAAGCTAGATATTGAGAAGCTAGCAAATATTGAAAGCTAGGAGGATGTGCAGATGATATTATAGGAACAACAACAACAAGTTCCAATACAACAGACTAAACCAATATCACAACAAACTTCCATTCCAGTTACACCACCTCCTTTACATTTTCAAAAGACATATAGAAGGAAGATGTCAGGGTCAACAAAATCAGTGAAAGATTTAGAGTCTAGTGCTGCAAAGAAAATGAAAATAGGAGTATTAAAAGAAGAAAAATATATAGACTTGCAGCCTGAAGTAGAGTCCTCCAAAACAGAGCAACCAATGATCATTTAGGTGGTGTCAACACTAAAATAACACTTATCTAGCCATTGTGATGTTCATTCCATACAAATTGATAATGAAACTTTCAAGAAGTTCATGGAAATCAAACAGAAAGGGGTAGAAATCAAGCAATATGCTTTCCCCAAAATGTATGACCCAAAAAATTCATATACTAGAATTATTTCTGCTATAGATTTTGAAAATGGGAAATTAAATATATCAGTGCTAGACATAAAAGAAAATAGGAGAACTGATATCACTCTAAACTTGAATTCCCTCAATCCCTTTGATAAAATGGAATTACATAGAAAGACACGTGAGATGGTCAGTAGAGACATCATGAAAACTACTTTAGGGATGAAGAAGCTACATATAATTAAGGACACAATTGCAAGTCAACTAGTATGAAAAAATAGAAAATGAAATAAAAAAGAACAAGATTAAATATCTAGAACAATGGGTGATAGACCTAGGGGAAGATCCAAAGGATGCATCATATGTACAAGATTTAATTGCCACAAGGGACAAATAAATTCAAGTATTAAAGAAGAAACTCAAAATCCCTAGTGTAGATCATGTGCAAACACCCGAGTTACAAGCTATGCAAAAGGAAAAAGATACATTGGTCGAGCAAATGGCCTATATGAAAGATCAATTGGAAAATTATGAAAGACAAATTGAATTCTTAAAGAGAGGAGAATCATAATCTCAACCAACATATTTTTCAACTGAACTATCCAAATCCTTATCAACCATTAACTAAAAAGGAGTTGAGATTGAGAAACTAAAGAAAACAATTGAGACTTTACAAGATCAGGCCAAAGACAAAGATAAAGTTATTAGTGAATATCTGAAGATAAAAGCCAATTTAGTAGCAGAGATTGAAAAATTAATGCACAAAAAGGATAGTAAAGCTTATCTAATTGCAACAAGAAATATGATATTGGATTAGATTATAACAAAAATAGGTAAAATATGGGTTGATTCAAAGTTGTAGATGAGGAAAATACATTAATAGATGAAGCTGAAAAAGCTGTGCAACAAGATTTTTTGGATTTGGGAAAAAATCCTCAAATCACTGGTCAAACGATCAAATTGCTAAATACTCATTCTAGAGATGCATTTATAACAAAAGGAATTAATAATAGAACTCATACAATTTTGTAGATTTAAAGGATTTTTACCAAAAGGAATCTCATTCAACAAACTCAAAATAAATGCATAATGTTGAGAAAGAATGTAGATACTTTCAATAAATGATTTGACAAATTGGTAAATATGGGTTTACCAACTGTCCGGGGTGAAAAGCATAAAATTCTTCCTTTTGAAACATACATGCAACATATTTTCAAGGTTAGAGGAGATGATAAAATTTTCATGCGAATGTCATATATGTTATCTGGGAAAACTATTATGGACATGATCGTTGATGATTTTTATGTTTTATATCAAGTAGAAGAGTTATTTGTTGTTACTCCCACGTATGAAAAATATACAGACTTGGATATTTCATTCATGAAAATGAATTCATTTCATTACCCATCAAATGAGATGTGGTAGCTCCTTCTTCAACTTATCAATGCATAGTTGGTTCCAACAACTTATTTTGTATTGGTTGATTTTATTGATGTAAATTAAAGGTTGAAAGATAACTTTTCCAACCAATTCTGGTTGTATAAATTTTTGTATAAAAGAAGGAGAACTTGATGTAATTAGGGATGGATTTTTGAACTGGAGACCTTTTGAAGTTTTAATAAAAAAATGAGTTTTGCAAGCAGTAAAGGATTCTTGGTTTTGATCTTTGGCACATGTGATTCTTCTAAGTAATTTGTTATTCTTATTTTTTATTCCTTTCTTTCAAATGTACATGAGCTGGTAATCGAGACAATTTAGTACGAACATATTTCTTGGCTTCAAATGTAAGATAAAATTATGACCTATTTCTTTAATCTTATAATTTGTTTGTGTTTTGAAATGTAATCTCACATGAATAAATAAAGCTCATTTATATTTTTCTATGTTTTCTTCTATCAGAGATAATTTTGATATTTATCTTTAGATACATCATTTTTATCTTTGATTCTATTTTTCCACTATTCTACCAACGTTAATTTAAATTTGTGCCAAAGCATTAAGATCTAATCCCTTTATGGTTTGACTATTAATGAAATTGAATTATCATAAAATATCATAGTCAAAACCAACACTAAACCCCTTGTTCTTTGAATAGATTTTAAAACTCCAACCACCTGAGATTTAAAATGTCCTTGGCATTGTTTTCCTAGCCAAGAAATATCTCAAGGAACACAACAAAGCACTTGCGATATTTTTTTAAACGATAATTTTCTTATTATATTTCCTAAATACATTATTCTGTGGGTGAATATAGTTTATTCTTAACATGCATTTGGCAGATACTTGTACACTGAAACTTGCTATGAAAGTAGGGACTAGCTTCTTTGCAGCTATTTCCCTTGTTTGAATAGGCATAATGTTCTATTGAATAGAAGGTTTCACTTTCATTTGCAACAACTTTTGTATTTGTACAAGATAGTACTAATACTTGTATAATCAAGTTTGAATACATGATAAGAGGTGGATGTTAATTTTTGGAAGTTGGAATTAAACTTTCAAAATATTCACTTTAGTTCAAAAGGAAAGATATATTTCCATGATGATATATTTGTAATATTTATGAATGTTAAATTCAATATTAATTCCCTTGACAATGACAAGCTTTGTTGTGTACTACAAGGGCGCTTACATGAGCAACTTATTATATTATTTAGTTTTATAACTGGAAGTAATTTGATTCAATAAATAGTTGCAAAATAATCTAAAGATGGGGCCCATCCCACAATTTCCCTCAAACTATTAGACTGTACCCAACTTTTGGCCGTCTCCCATTCATCTTATAATTAGTAGACACTCACTTTATCACTTTTCATTTATGACTTAAGTTACCTAAGTCACTTTACAATATGACACTTTCACTTTAGAATGCATAATGACACAATTTTGCACTTTTTTTTTTCCGTATAAACAATTCTTCCCACCGTCTCACACTTAACCAAAAATTGAGGAAGCTAGTACCTTTCTATCTCTATTCCATGAAATCTTACACCCCCAATGAGGCTCTCTCATCGACTCTGTGGCTTTTGAGTATTCCTAGTCATGTCTTATCTCCTACTCAAAGAGTTAGATTCAATCACCCTATCCCTCTTTCATGCTCATCACCTTCAATTTCAATAAGTTCATCTTCTTCATATTATAAACCCTTGGCTCCTTTGGGGAAATCTAGTTTGAGTGTTCCGAGAGTTAGTCCACATTCAACTAGTTTACCTCCATCTACCCTAAATATGAACTTAGTTTCCACCATGGAAAGAACTAATCCCAATTCTATTCAATCTCAAGTACAAAACAAACCCACCTTACCTTATATGGTGGGGTTGAATATCCCATATTTGACCAAACTTATCAATGATCCTAGCCCACATAATGTTGCTTAGTTGAGCATGCCAACTAGGCTACCTTCCTATATCCCTAAAATTGAGGATCATGCTAGAGAGGATGACTCTAGTCATATCACGTCATTCCACCTTTGGTTCTCATACAATAACATCATGGATGACTCGATTTGATTGATGTTGTTTCAACGCACCTTCACAGGAGTGGTCAACACATGGTACATTAATCAACCAACCAATTCCAATAGAACCTTTGAGTCCGTCACCAAGGTGTTCTTAATCTTTTTTTAAATTTCTAGTTCACTGCGATGTAGGGATCGATATACTCACCAAATTTCATCAAACTATCACCACCCATATCACATACCATCTTGACAAATGTCATAAACAATATGGCTTGTGTCAAGCTAATTTTAATGATATAATCCTTATGGATTAGTTATTAAAGTCCTTAATTCCTTCCATTTTCTAAGAGGTGGCCATGAGCATTCCCAAGATTGAAGAATAAGCCATTAAAAAAACTCAATAATATGAACCAATCTATGCCTAGTGAGGGTGCTTGTACTTTAATCCTCCCGATGCCTCTCGTTGTCACTAAGGTGACTTGTCTTCACTAGGGGCATCCCATGCAGATGATGGTGTTATTAGGTCTATTTTCACATAATAATGCATACTCCTATCCCCTAGACCTAATGTTTATGGTACCCATTGTGGTGGAGTTAATACCTATTACACCCCACCCTTTGTAGGTTGTCCCTCGATGCCTTATAGTTATTCTAATCCCCCACCAGATTCTTCCCACTCCACATATAAAGTGGTAATTAATACTTATTATTCAATTCCCCTTGTACACTAGAACATGCATGGTCATACATGTACTAGTTCCTCTCGTGGCGAGGCTACCGTGAATTAATATTACCCTTTTCATGGCCCTCCGCCAACAACTTTAGTTCCTCTAGTTAGGGTACATAAACTTCCATTTAATGTTGGTCAATCCACACTGGAAGCTAAGATTTGATATATCTAAACTACATATTTAATATTTAATAAATTTATTATTCGCTGCTTATTCAAATGTACAACAATGTGTATAAATACACGTACATGAGTAGAGTCACGTCTTTTTGTCTAAAAAGACGCAAATTTACATTAAAAGTAATAATTATTACATTGATGATTTAATTAATAATTAATGGAATTGTAATATACACGTATATTACAAGTCATCCCTCCTAAAAATAAGCTTCATCCTCGAAGCATAGGTAAAGACGAATCTTCTGAATTTTTTGTCATCTAACTAGTGATGTTTCTTCACTAATTACAAAGTTTTTTTTTATTTTTTTATTTTTAAATATATTCACAATTTTTTCCAAGTATTAGATGTTCTACTAAATAACTTGCACATCCTTAAAATTTTGTCTTTCTTGTTTCTGTACACGAAGGAGCAGGGTATTTTATGCCCGAATATTCAGGTAAGTAACATTTGGACATAGTACACCTCCCAAGACATTGTGCAAAAACACATACTGATTTTTTTCCTCAGCAACCTGTGTGGTAGGGTTTCCATAATGTCCATATTCATAAATTTTGTGTCTACCCTCCTAGATCCAATCAATTCTGCATTATTTTTGAAAGGGTATGTATATGTTTGAACAATTGGAGTAGGAATTGCATCGGTAACTATAACAGGTCCTGTCTTTTCATTGGAATGGATGGTGAGGATTCCAACGAGGCTAACAAAGTCCTTTTGCTCATATATGCACATTGGACATGAATTTATATGAAAAAACCATTTGAGAGTGAACTTTGAATGATAGAGGTGTCTGCATGGCAACTGTTTTGCATGTTGTTCAGTGGAAAACGTTTCTTGACACATTGGGCACATCACTCCATCATCTTTTTCACTTTATTTGCAAAAAATAACTACTGGCATCTCATTGACTTCTACAGAAAGACTATTGGGTACCTCTTTTCCTCCGTGGGACTACTAATTACTATTTCCCCTCCAAAGTTTCTCACGTCAATATCGATTGTTTCATATATGAAATCGACGTTATACGTACAGTCCTCTAAATTTTGATTGATATGACGCCATGTGAAACTGGAATTCCATATAATTTGATTGGAATAATTGACTCCTTGGTTGCGTTGGTGATAATCTTGTATACATCAAACAACAACAATATTGTTTGGAAATTTAAATGTCGTGAGATAGTCTTTGATTTGAGTATTGAATTTGAAATGATCAACGTTCTCCCCATGCCGTCAATCATTTAATTCACGTATATCAATGTTCTCTGATAAACTCTCTACTTCCTAAGGTTGGTACTGGAGAAATAAAAACAATGTATTAACACTCACAGTTGACACCAAATGGTTATCTTCTTCAAAATTCTAGTCTTGTTTCTTTAACCATCGAATGGTAGGGATCTAACCCTCTCTTTCATCATCTTCATACTGGTTCAACAATGTTCTCGTGGAGTTTTGTGCAATGCGTTTAATATCATTATATTCTTCAAATTCAACATTGGCTGATTTTCTGTCTGTTCCCAACATTTGAGGACAATCATAGTAGAAAGTGTCCCAAGAGTGTGAATGATCTTTAAACATGAGAGATGTCCCATTGGATGGATGACTTATAAGATGCTCGCCTCTATTACATGGATTCAATGTGATTTTTTGGTGGATATTTTCATTGGTATGGCTTCTGCTACTTTCATCCTTGTCCTGATGTATAGATGCGACATTAATTTTTTATTCATCATCATAAATCTGGTAATGCCTTAAGTATTGTTCGATTTTATTTACCCATCTTGTTGCTTCTCTTTCATCCAATCCATCAAATTCTGGAACAATAATATTCGCCTTGGGCATGCCATTATTAGACGTCCCTATGTTAGGCGAGTAATGTGATTGGTGAGTCCCCCACTGTGAAGTTGAGTTACCTGGGCTTCTAATCCCGTTTGCGATTGATTCAAACTCTACTCTCATGTTGTGGTAATTTATGTTGCATTCCTCTATTTCTTTGTTTAATTTTCCAATTTTGGCATACAATGAAGTCTTTACTTGATTTATAAGGCCTGCAAAGAACTCCTTGAGGCCTTCGCTTAACTCCACCATGGGGGGAGTGTTTTCCTCTATCTTTTTCTCTTCTTCTCCTGACTTTCTCCTCTTGTTGCTCATGTTGAGGTTGATGTATTAAATCTTTATTATATTTAATATTTTAATATTAAATATAGTGTATGGTATCAAATGGAAGGAAAATCGTGGATGAGGGAGGGAGAACTAGGGTCTTAGGGTTTGATCGAAGAAAAAATCATGTAGGAGGATGAATGGATCTGCGTGGAGAGGAGGGAAAATGAATGGTGGATTGACGTTAAGCCTTAATTAGTGGCACAATACCCCTTAATTGGGGCATATTAAATTAGTATTATTATTTTATTTATGTTGGCTTGGGTCCATTAGTTGTAATTGTACCTCGTAGTCTCTTATATATACCAAGGAGACCTTTTCATTTGGAATCATCTTGTAGTAAATTTATGTTGTGTATAAGGAGGTTTCCCCCTCAAAGAGGCTTATTATCTAAAATTCCCTTTTTTTCAAGGTGTTGAGTACTTATTCTGAGGATTTTTATGCTATTTTGATATTTGGTTCTTAACATTTGGTATCGGAGCTCAAGATCTTGGGGTTTTGCTACTACATCTGAGACACCTTGGAATTTTCACTATAAATTTTTTTCTACTATGTTTCAGAAGGAAATCCTTGGAGGATATTTAGTATATGGGTCAAGGTACTTGGGTCTTAAATTTAATCTCCTAAGGCATTATTCTTTCAAAGATATATTCTGTTTAAGATAGGGTTTTAGAATCATCCTGAATTTAGTCATCGCATAATTTTTTCTATAAAATTTTTTCTGTGATGTTTCGGACCCTAAAACTAGGAATCTATTTAGAGAAATTATCAAGGTAGCTTTGATAAAAATTTCAGCTTCTATGGAATCATAAATTTTTAGATACAACCTGTGCAAGACAGGGTAGCTGACTAGTCATATTAACTAGTCTGAACAAGTGTTCCAGGTAAAACAATGATATCTTCTTTAGTGAGTATCCAAATTAAGTAAGACCGGTTGCATTGGACAGTGGAAAATCTATAGTATTTCTGGTTTAAGTTTCAGAATCAAATATCATATATTATGCTCTTGGAATGCTTTACAAGTACAATCTTCTGGAAGGGCCAAAAACTAGCAAGGTGTGGGGAAGTTATCATAACTTCCACTTGGCACATCCAATTTTGATCAGACCTATGGAATTGGAGAGAAGATGTATCAGAGAACTAAACAATGAAATTTTCAGACCCAAAAGGGACGAAATGTTTTAGATACAAAAAAATAAAGATCGTCTTGCAGAACCACCTCGAGATCAAGTTTTAAAAGTGATACTTGGCCATCATGCCACCAAAAAAGGGAAATTATACACCAAATAAGCTTTCAGACAGTCCTACTTGGACTCTTTATGAAGGTGAAGAAATGAACAAGGACATAAATGATTTACAAAAGAAGACAGTAACAAACGATGAACTACAAGGGATGATGGATTCACATGAAGCTAAGTTGGAGATAATAATGGATACTAAGATGGATGGTTTAAAAAGGGAGATCATGGAAGGAATGAAAAATTTCCTAATAGAGAGGCCACCTAAAAGTGAAAATGTATCCCATAAAATTCATGATGAGAACACAAAGAAGATGAATCAATACTAGATAAACTCCAACTTTCCTAGGATCGATATGAGGAAGTTTGATGGCAAGGATCCAATCACATGGATACTTCAGATGGAGCAATTATTTGATCTACATGATGTGCCACACACACAAAAGGTACGAATTGCTTCTTTATATTTAGAACCCAATCAATTTGTGTGGTATTGATGGCTTTGTTCTCACAAATCACTTGGCACTTGGACAATTTTCACAGAAAAAATTGTGGACTCTCATTCAAAGGTTGCAACATGATTCTAGTGCATCAGATACATTTACATGGAAAAATGATTCACCATGGTACAAAAATCGCTTATATTTATGTAAGAACTCCCAAATCAAACAAAAGGTACTCTTGGAATCGCACAACTCTCTGGTAGGAGGGAACTTAGGATTTTTGAAAACCTACCATAGGGTCAAGAAGGATTTTTTTTGGGATGCCTTAAAAATGATGTTCAAAGGTTTGTGGCAAAATGTTTGGTTTTCCAACAAAATAAGGTGGAAACAATTAAGACCCTAGGTATTTTACAACCATTAGCCATCCCAAGTCGGGGCTGGGAGGAGGTTTCCATGGATTTCATCATAGGGTTACCAATGTCTGAAGGAAATAATGTCATCATGGTGATTGTTGATAGATTGACCAAGTACACACACTTTTGTGCACTCTCTCATCCTTTCAAATCCAGTGAAGTTGCCACCGCATTCATGGAAATAGTTCAAAAGCTACATGGAAGCCCAAATATTATTGTAAGTGATAGAAATCCCATCTTCACTGGACATTTTTAGACATAATTATTTTCTTTTTTGGGTACTCAATTGGCTCATAGCTCATCTTATCATCCTCAATGTGATGGACAAATTGAGATAATGAACAAATGTATGGAAGGCTATCTTTGTTGCTTTGTCTCTAATAAACAAACACAATGGTTCAAGTGGTTACCCTTGGCAAAATGGTGGTATAACACTTCCTTTCATACTGCAACAGACATGACACCATTTATGGAACTCTATGGATATCACCCACCTTCCGTCACTTCTTCTCTAAAAGAAAAATCTAAGGTTCAAGTAGTGGAAGATCACATAAAGAATCAACAACAAGTTTTCCAACTCTTAAAGGACAACCTGACCATGGCACATAATCACATGAAACAACAAGAAAATCAACATCGTCGTGAAAAAAGTTTTGAAGTAGGGGATTGGGTATTTTTAAGACTACAACCATACAAACATATGTCCCTCAAGCAAGCTAATAAGTATAATAAATGATCACCAAAGTACTATGGCCCTTATAAGGTGTTGCAAAATATTGGTACTATGGAATACAAATTGGAGTTTCCTACATCTTCGTGAGTACACCCAGTTTTCCATGTTTCATGCTTAAAGAAGGTTATAGGTGACAAGATCCCAATTCAAACTATATTTCTAGAACTTGACGAGGAAGGAAAAATCATATTGGAGCCTGAAGCTATCACTGACACAAGAATTCACCAACTGAGGAATAGATCCATTTCCAAGTATCTCATTAAGTGGAGGAAACTACCCGCTGAAGATTCCACTTGGGAAGATGATTCTTTCATGAAAAAGCATCCAAAATTACTCAAGTATTGCATACAACACTTGTCTGAAGGGGAGGGGCTTGTTAATCCCTAAATAGTGGCACGTTACCCCTTAATTAGGGCATATTACATTAGTATTGTTATTTTATTTATGTCGGCTTAGGTCCATTAGTTGTAATTGTACCTCCTAGTCTCCTATATATACCAAGGAGACCTTTTCATTTAGAATCATTTTGTATTTATAAATTTATGTGGTGTATAAGAAGGTTTCCCCCTCGAAGATGCTTATTATTTGAAATTTTCTCTTTTTCAAGGCATTGAGTACTTATTGTGAGGTTTTTTATGCTATTTTGATATTTGGTTCTTAATAATTGAGATGGAAGATGGCATGGAGGGGAATGAGGGGGAAAAAGTAGAAAATCACATGAATGGAAGGAATGTGAAAATAAAAAGGAAATGACAATGAAGATGAGGTCATAGGTTTATAGGTCGAATGGAAACAAAGAGGAGGAGGGCAAATGGTAGCAAGAGGATGAAGGACGAATGGTGGAGGATGAAGAGAGTGGAGGTCGAATGGAAGTGAAGAGGAGGGGGGAGAATGTAGTGAAGAGGAGGTCGTGATGCTGGTTGCAGAATGCAAATGCGATTGGGAGGAGTGGGACTACATGGGAGAGGGACTGCGTGGGAGTGGGAGTGGGAGAGGATCATGATGTAGAATGGTATGGTCGAGTGATCCGTCAGGATTTTTCGAATGACTTATGGTTGAGTTTAATTTGCATGAATTAATTAACGAAACTTAGTGAAGAATAAAGAAATAAGAGGAATTATACAACCATATACAAAATGTGCAGAACTGAAATGCAATGAAAGACAGCAAACCATAATACACAGGTTGATAACGGAGTTCGGCACAACTTTGCCTACATCTCCGGGCCTTTTCTCTGTGGGGGAGGCTTCTTTATTTCTGTTCGAAAGCTTGATAGTACATCATTGCAATGTCGAATGGCTACAAGACTGATCTGGTCATGTTCTCCCAGATCTTTGGAACCATGCACAAAAAATGGCACGCGAAACGGACGTCCGGAGCTCTCAGAAATGATCCGACAACATCTCCTCCTCAACGGCTTCTCTGCCTCAAACTGACTTTGACTTCGCTTCTCCTCAGCATCTCTGCTCTGAATGCTCTCCAAAAGCTGTCCCCATGGCCTCAATGGCCTTGGTTAAATAGTTGGGAAGGTAGTTTTCCATCTCCAACTTCCTCCAAGAAGTTAGGCTCAAAAACCACCCAATAACTCCCAATTACATTAAAAATGGCTTAATTATATTTAAAAACCAACAATGTAGTTAAAAAACCCACTTGTAAACTATATAATAGTTATATAATGGGCTTTAGCCCCCTGAGCTCTTGCGCGCGCCCTTTATATGGTCATATGAAAATCCATGTGGCCACGCGCTAGCGCGGGCCACCCCTTTTGCGCGCTTGCACCGGTCGTATTGGCATCCCATATGTCCATAGGGCCACGGTTTCATGGTATAATTCCCGCGCATAAACATTATATATATGTGGTCACATGTTTAACACCATAGGACTGTGGGTCGGGGCTAAGCCCCGGCTCGACCCCCGTCGATTATACAATTCAAACACATTTAAATACAACTTTCGCTGTATGCCTATCAAGGCACAAGCGGTGGTATAGTGGTTCGATGGTACTTGCAAAGGCGTAGCCGGTGGGGAGGTCCGGGGTTCGAATCCCCCGAGCTCCAAAAACTTTTGACATAGACCATATTGACTAAAATTGGGGTGCCACGTGGCATCCCTTGATTGGGCCACGTGGCACCTCTACTTCCAACCAGTGAATGCCATGTGTCAATCACCTATTGGTCCACGTGCTAGAGCCGTACTGCCACGTCACTTCGCCGCGTCAGCTTCTGTACTGTCCAGTCACCTTGCCACGTCACTTGTCGTACGATGCTGACATCATCCACCACGTATGCTGCTGACGTCATCCCGTGCCACATGTCACCCTTCCAGTGGTGACACGTGTCACCTCGGGATTGGTCCAACCGTACGCTCAAAACACCAAATCTGTCTGACACGTGTCGTCCCCTGGTGCTGCCACGTGTCACCTGTACGGACGTGCCACGTGTCGCACGTACGGACATGCCATGTGTCCTGTACAAACTTGCCACGTGTCCTGTATGGACCTACCACGTCAGCGTCCGTACGACTGTACGGACTGCCCAGTCAACAAATTTTTGCCTGTTTGACTTTTCGGAAAGAATGCGATATCTTCTTCATACGGACTCCGTTTGACAAAGTAAATATACCACCGGAATCAGGAAGATGAGATGGACGCAATGGTGTTGGTTTCGTCGGATTCCGAGTACTTTCATTTTTGAGCATTTTTCAAGCCCTGTCAGTCTTTTGAACCCGATTTCGGATCACGCCTCCCAACAATAAGACCTTTTGGTCCCCAAAAGGTTACTGACCACTCAACAAGCTCAGAATAAGCCACCCGACTTTCTCTTTGTCTCTGAAAAACGATTACATTAACGGAAACAAAATACACTGAAGTTGAGACATCCACTTCTGGCAGAACCAAGTGACTGCTCTCTTTCCTTCACGATGTTCCTCTTGCTTCGCTGGTAATCCTTCCTCCTTCGTGGGTACATGCAGAATCCTTTTTTCCTTCCTTGGACGAAGCTCTGGATTAAGCTTCCAACAACTAGCCTTTTGATGTCCACTCTTGTTGCAAAACGTGCAACGAGTTTTTGGCATCCAGACTTGTTTACCCTTCTCCTTCTTCCGTTGTGGACTTGAGCCTTTATGTCACATTTCCTTCTTGGATGACATAGGTTTCCTGTACAAAGTTTGTCTCTTCCAACACTTGGCAACATAATGCTTAGGTGAATGACAATAAGCACATGGATAAAGTTTCCACAAGTTCTGGTTTACTTGATTATGCTTGTTATAATCAAAAGGAGAATTAATAAAAACATGACCATTATACCTTCCATGCTGATATTCACCTTTCTTTGAAGACGACTTGCATTCACTACCACAACCCTGAAGTGATGTGCCATTTCCCTTTGTGAAGTGTTCTCGCAATGTCTTAAGTTGGCCATTTGAAGCATCACTTGCTTCTGAAGTTTTGGAACCCATCTTGGAAGACTCTCCAAGGTCCCTTTTGCCATATCCCAATCCTAAGTATCGAGGCCTTTCCTCAACCTCAATAGGATTTACAATGCCTTGGCCTCTACATCCAAGGCCCTTTCCTTTTTCATAACCCATCTTGGTTAGTATTCTCAAACCTACACCTTTTGTGTGTTTTTCGAATTCACCAAAACCAACTTGATGAGTATGAGGAAAATTTGATGAGTAACCTTCACTGCATACCTCAGATGTGTTTTCTGAAACAGATGTAGAAGGCACTTCCTTCAATTCTTCTTTTCCTTTGTTGTTCTTTGAAGCTTTCACTTGAACTGTGTTCTTTCGTTCCAAGTAGTCTTCATACAACACCTTCACCATCTCGGCCATGGAAAACACCGAATCTCTGAACTCCTTCTCATCTTGAGGAAGTCTTCCTGTAGATGCCATTTTCTTCCTTGAGATGAGCTCTTCCCTGGTTAACATGCAACACTCAAATCCAAATGTCAACTAGCTCTGATACCACTTGATCCGTCAGGATTTTTCGAATGACTTATGGTTGAGTTTAATTTGCATGAATTAATTAATCATTGGGAAACTTAGTGAAGAATAAAGAAATAAGAGGAATTATATAGCCATATACAAAATGTGCAGAACTGAAATGCAATGAAAGACAACAAACCATAGTACACAGGTTGATAACGGAGTTCGACACAACTTTGCCTACGTCTCCGGGCCTTTTCTCTGTGGGGGAGGCTTCTTTATTTCTGTTCGAAAGCTTGATAGTACATCATTGCAATGTTGAATGGCTACAAGACTGATCTGGTCATGTTCGCCCAGATCTCTGGAACCATGCACAAAAAACGACACGCGAAACGGACGTCCGGAGCTCTCAGAAATGATCCAACAACATCTCCTCCTCAACGACTTCTCTGCCTCAAACTGACTTTGACTTGGCTTCTCCTCAGCATCTCTGCTCTGAATGCTCTCCAAAAGCTGTCCCCATGGCCTCAAAATGGCCTTGGTTAAATAGTTGGGAAGGTATTTGTCCATCTCCAACTTCCTCCAAGAAGTTAGGCTCAAAAACCACCCAATAACTCCCAATTACATTAAAAATGACTTAATTATATTTAAAAACCAACAATGTAGTTAAAAAACCCACTTGTAAACTATATAATAGTTATATAATGGGCTTTAGCCCCCCGAGCTCTTGCGCGCGCCCTTTATATGGTCATATGCAACTCCATATGGCCACGCGCTAGCGTGGGCCACCCCTTTTGCGCCCTCTCACCGGTCGTATTGGCATCCCATATGTCCATAGGGCCACGACTTCATGGTATAATTCCCGCGCATAAACATTATATATATGTGGTCACATGTTTAACACCATAGGACTGTGGGTCGAGGCTAAGCCCCGGCCCGACCCCTGTCGATTATACAATTCAAACACATTTAAATATAACTTTCGCCGTATGCCTATCAAGGCACAAGCAGTGGTATAGTGGTTCGATGTACTTGCAAAGGCGTAGCCAGTGGGGAGGTCCGGGGTTCGAATCCCCCGGGCTCCAAAAACTTTTGACATAGACCATATTGACTAAAACTGGGGTGCCACATGGCAGCCCATGATTGGGCCATGTGGCACCTCTACTTCCAACCAGTGAATGCCACGTGTCAATCGCCTATTGGTCCACGTGCTAGAGCCGTACTGCCATGTCACTTCGCCACGTCATCTTCCGTACTGTCCAGTCACCTTGCCATGTCACTTGCCGTACGATGATGACATCATCCACCATGTATGCTGCTGACATCATTCCGTACCACGTGTCACCCTTCCAGTGGTGACACGTGTCACCTCGGGATTGGTCCAACCATACGCTCAAAACGCCAAATCTGCCTGACACGTGTCGTCCCCTGGTGCTGCCATGTGTCACCTGTATGAATGTGCCACGTGTTGCACGTATGGATGTGCCATGTGTCCTGTACGGACTTGCCATGCGTCCTATATGGACCTGCCACGTCAGCGTCCGTACGACTGTACGAACTGCCCAGTTAGCAAATTTTTGCCTGTTTGACTTTTCGGACAGAATGCAATATCTTCTTCATATGGACTCCGTTTGACAAAGTAAATATACCACCGGAATCAGGAAGATGAGACGGACGCAATGGTGTTTGTTTTGTCGGATTTCGAGCACTTTCATTTTTGAGCATTTTTCAAGCCCTGTCAGTCTTCTGAACCCGATTTCGGATCATCGAGGGATTGGAGGAATGGGGGATGCGAGGAAAAGGAATGCTCTGAGAACATTGAGAGTGGGAGAGGGGCGAATGGAGGTGACATGTTTGGAGGATGTGAGGAGAGTTGGGGAAGATGTGTGAGCATTTGCAGGTCATGGGAATGACTGCTCTTATACCAATTGGAAGCTAAGACTTTATATATATAAAATATATATTTAATATTTAATGAATTTATTATTCACTGCTTATTCAAATGTACAACAATGTGTATAAATACATGTACATGAGTAGAGTCACGTATTTTTGTCTAAAAATACATGACTTTACATTAAAAGTAATAATTATTACATTGATGATTTAATTAATAATTAATGGAATTGTAATATGCACAAGGTATATTACACACACGTCCTCATAAAGGTCAAGTGTATGCTCAAAAAAATGTACCCAACCCCCCCAATCAGAACCCCAATAACAATAACAAAAATAAGCATAAGGGGAAGGGAAAAAAAATGACCAATGGCAGAGCCAAGGGAATAAAGGTAACCAAAATCAACAACTCAATAATAATGTTGAGGGAAACTAGAATACCACAAATCAGGGTCAAGGTAACAATCCCCAAACAAAATAGGGGAAGAACCCTTAACTTCAAACTTATCATCCTTTCTCTATTTGTGGTGTGTATGGACATTATACCCATGATTCTCCACTTTTACCTAAATTGATTCAATTAAAGGATGTGATTGAGAAAGTTCAAGTAACATCCAATCGACCTGTTCCTCAATCTCCCCCTTCTTCATTGTCATAATGAACTATGTTGTGAAACCATTTTCCAACACAAGGATTTATATCCACTCTATAAACCACTCATTTTGGTCAATCATCAAACTCCAACCCTTCTGGAGATTGTAATTTCTAGATATTGTACATGAATTCGACTGATATTATTTTATCAACCTAAAGAAGTCAATATGACATGCCCCTTAAAGCATAATTGCATGAGACGAATGATCCTCCACTAGATAGTAATAGACCTTTGCAGATTCCCTCACCTATTGTTGATCTTTCCCCAAGGTTCCAAGGTTCCTCTATGTCAGAATGTCCATAACCCTCATGGAAGGGATGCCCATAACTATATATAGTTGATTATCTATCTCAATATCCTATGGATATATCATCTTTACAAGTCCTTAATATCAATGGGAATCTTTGACATTTTCATTAGGAATGATCAATCCTTCAAATGACCGAATGATTGTTTTTTATATGAAAAAAGTTGAGCCTCAAGTTCCCCCTTTTATTTCCTTCCAACTTCTGGTCATGATCAAGAACATTGTTCTTCCTCAATATATCATTGATGAAGGTTCATCCAAATGCCTTATGTTTTCTCATATTTGGAAGAAGTTAGGCTCTCCTGAGCTTATTCCATCTATGATTACCCTCTATGCGTATGATGGTCATCCCTCCTAACTAGAAGGGTTGTATAAAAATGTTCCCATCCAGTTAGTTGGAAAACAAGTCCATATTGATGTTTAGGTTGTATATTCCCCCTTGGACTATAATATTCTCTTAGGATGTATTTTTATGTATTCCAAGAAGGCGATTGTCTCCTTGGTCTTCCGTACTATGATTTTCCATAGTGAGAGGAGGGTTAGTACCATTGATTAGATTACTTACTATGATCCTAAATATCAAATGAATCATAACAATGTTTTTCCTCATATGTAGGGAAACCACACCATTTCATCCTTTGTAGTTGTCAGTCTAGAAATCTTTGAATATTTTGCAATTCTTAGCACATATTATGTTCCTTCACTAGTAATAACATGCCCCAATCCATCTAATATTTGCATGGTGACAACATCCCAATAAATTATTTCCTCAAAACCTTTTTCATTTGAGGCTTCTTCTTTGTAGCCATATGTTGAGCCTACAAATACCATACCCTCAACACCATCATGGGGAGGGAATCCCCCTGATAGGACTCC
This sequence comes from Picea engelmannii, assembly GCA_009831015.1. Taxonomy (NCBI): domain Eukaryota; kingdom Viridiplantae; phylum Streptophyta; class Pinopsida; order Pinales; family Pinaceae; genus Picea; species Picea engelmannii. The sequence goes on along the minus strand of ML808506.1, from coordinate 176,068 downwards.
CTTTGCTCAAGTGACATTTCTGTTTTCTCCTCTAGGAATAGTAAGTACCCTTGTGATGGCTACCTTAACCTTGCCCTCCAATCCCTCTCACACCATCGACACCAACTCCTCATTTGGTATTGACACATGTTCAGGTTACATGTACTACCCTTGTGTCTATTGGGTAGGTGTTATATTCTTTGCATGTGTGTGGGGGGTGTGTCAGATTTGATGACCATGTCTGAAGATCCCTCCCTAGTAGTGCTCTTTTCATCGTGTGCATCAGGCGCTTTCCTAGGGGGATCCCAGGGGGGTCCAGGAGTGCCCCCCCTGGTTACGCAAAGCATCTGGCTCCAGGTGGTAGCCTAGAGCTGATTGGGTTCAGGGTAGCACCCTGAAAACTACACAGTAAATGTATGGTTGAAGGTATGTGTAATTACACCCTGGATTTTGATTTTTGTGAACATTGCATATATGGTAAACACAATAGAGTAATATTCCCATCTAGTGCTACAAGAGAATAGGGGATCTTAGAGTTGATACACAATGATGTGTTCATACTTGTGCTTGTTTCATCACTAGGTAAATCTGTGTATTATGTTTCATTCATAGATGATTTCTCAAGGAACACATGAATTTATTTACTTAGGAATAAATTTGAGGTATTTGATAAATTTAAAGAGTTTAAGGCTCAATTAGAAAATTAGACAGAGAAGAAAATAAAGGTGTTGAGGATATATGATGGTGAAGAATTATGTGGGAATGAATTTGAAGAGTTCTATAAGAAGTGAATTATAGAAAGGAAAAAGACTACTCCATACATACCTCAACAGAATAGGGTTGCAGAAAGGATGGACATGACATTGATGGAAAAATCAAGGAGAATGCTCAGTGGTGCCGGGTTAGGACAAGAATTCTAGGTAGAGGTAATGGTTACTGCATGTTACCTAGTAAATAGATCACCCTCGTCATCGTTGGTGGAAAAAACTATTCATGAGGTATGGAATAGTAAGAAAACCTCTCTTGAAAATCTCAAAGTGTTTGGTTGTGATGCTTATGTACATGTTCCAAAGGAAAATAGGAGTAAGATGGATAATAAATATAAAAAGTGTATCTTTATTGGTTATAAAGATGGTATGAAAGGTTATGAGCTTTGGAATCCAAAAAATAAGAAGTTAGTTTATAGTCAGGATGTTGTTTTTAGAGAGGTTAAAGATGTTCCCAAACAAGAATTCCTACCAATGTAAGAAGAACCTGAGAAAATATAGTTTGAGTTGGATGTTGAAAAATATGAATCAACAAAATAAAATGAATAATAAGAAGAATAACCTCATACTCAAGTATTGAGGAGATCAATGAGGGAAATAAGGCAACCAAAAAGGTATAGTCCACCTGATTTTCATGCTAATTTTTCTTTATCTATTACTGATTACGATACCAAAATTGTCAGGCAAGCAGTGAAATCAAAGGATAGTAAACTTTGGAAGAAGGCCATGGTTGAAGAGATGGATTCCTTGGATAAGAATGAGGCATGGGATCTAGTTGAGTTGTCAACTAGAAGAAATTCCATTGACAACAAATGAGTGTTTAAGAAGAAGTTGAATGCAGAAGTAAAAGTGGAGAAATACAAAGATTGGTTAGTAGAAAAAGGTTATTCCCAGGTAGAGGGAATTGAATTTGGTGAATTTTTTTCTCCTGTTACCAAGTTAACTTCTATTAGATTTATTTTATCTGTTGTTGCTGCTCTTGATTTTGAAGTAGAATATATTGATGTGAAGACAATTCCTACATGGAGATATGGAAGAAGAAATATGCATGAAGCAACCCAAAGGATTTGCAGTGAAGGGAAAGAAAGCGCTGGTATGTAAGATAAACAAGTCACTATATGGTCTGAAGCAATCACCTACGATGCATTACCAAAAGTTTGACACATACATCCTTGGACTGAGATTTGTGAGAAGCAGGGCTGATCATTGTGTATATTCCAAGTAGATTGGTAATCACTTCGTTTATGCAGTACTGCATGTCGATGCCATGTTTCTAGTAGGAAAGAACATGGATGTAATCAAGAAGGTGAAGTCTCAATTATCCTCCAAATTTGACATGAAGGATATCGGGGTTGCTAACTTCATTTTGGGAATGGAGATAAAAAAAGATGATGCTAACATGAAACTCTGGTTGAATTAGAGAAAATATCTTCAGACGATATTATAGAGGTTTGTATGCAGGAAATTAAACTGGTCAAGGTTATGTTGTGGCAGACAACAACCCTCCCAAATTTTCATTTATTTTCAATGAGAAATTTGCGACCCTTTATTATTGAAAGTGTTTTCCAGTTTAATTTTGCTTATTTGTTTTAATTTTGTAAATATTTTCAAGATTATAATTTTGATATGGGAATCAATGTGTTTGATATATTTAGAACTGCGTGTATTTTTATATTTTTGAACCCTAGTTATATATTGATTTTGTGTATCATATTTTTCAATTTCATGACTTTAAACATGAAATTCCAAAAGTTTTATTTTTAGAAATCTTCCATATGGTGCATCATTTTATGACAGTTTCTGTGCTTAAAACATGATTTTGATTGCATATTTCACATGTTATCATGTTATTATTTTTGTTTCATAGATCATGTTATTCAAATAGATGTTCCAAATAAGGTTTTTGTTTTGAGCTACAAAATTGGATGTTCAAGAATAAGCTATGAAATGGTTTTTATTTTGTCCTAAGTTTTATTAAGTTTGTTATACTTTATGAATTTTGGACAAAAGTTAATATTTTTAATCTCTTGTAAAATATCTCTAATTACAACCTTATGGATTTTACCTAAGGGATTAGTTTCGATTACATTTTTATGTCCATTGCTTGTATTACTAAAAACCTTATGAATGATGTGTGTTACTCCCCGATTATGACTGATGTACTTGACACAATTATTGATTTGATGGGAAAATTATTTCGAGTTATGCGATTTCCATATGGAGTTTTGTGCTGCTCTAGTTTACTCCACGTAGTAATCTACAATGTCCTTTCCCAGTTCATCATTAATTAATGAAATCGTTCATATGTTATGGATGGGATATGGTTCAGATTACAACGCAGTGTTATGATTTGGGTTTTCAAGTTGGTTGGTTTTCATATGCTGGTAAACAGAGGTTTGATTATCCATCTCTGTATTTTCCCTTTTACCTCTGTTTATGTCCGGTAAACTTACTGAGTCATATCCATAGTCTTTCCATGGGTCCAGTATCCAGATTCGAACTTCCTAGTCCATAAATGGTAGAGGCCAATGAGGATTGCATGCCAATGCTTCAAAATGTCGGATGGCTCAAATTTTTGTTGTCTTTCCATGGTCATAATTTGAAAATAGCCAGGGCTTTCACCCATACTTTTAATGGACAGGTTGCGAAGATTGGGGACATAGATTTATGGGTTGGTGAAGCCATGATTGCAGAGGCTACACATCTTCCCTTAAAGGAAGAACTTTGGTCGAAAAACAAGAAAGTAAAAGACATTCCATGGTACTAGTTTTTAGTGTCTTCCAAAACAACATATGACCCAAAAGGTTTGTCTATCTCCTAGGTTAAAAGAAATGGCATCCTCTTTTATTGATTATCAATTATTATATTACCTGTGAAGGAAATTATATTCTATTTTTCTACTTCATTTTAGACTATTAATGGTATTCCTAGGGTTTGAGATCAATTTTCCTTATTACTTGTTGCAAATCCTATCAAAGATGTTGAAGTTTTAGCAGCGCAACTGTATTAATTCTGAAAGGAGACTTTTCCACCATGGTTTTATTAGAATTTTGGCTGAGTTTCGTTTGAGTCAAATAGGTGAATCTTGGGAGGGATTTATCCAGAGAAATAACTTTTTATATACCCAAGATTCGGTCAACCACTCTCAGGATTTCAATTCAGCATTTGAGTCCACCATTTCAATTGGGGTTAATGATATCATCCTCCCTCTTTTTCTAGTTCCTCAAGAGACCCTACCACGAATTACAAGAAGCATAAGTATGAAATTCAAACTACGTCCTGAACTTGAAATGAAAATAAAAATAGTAAAATATCTGTTGAATCCCCTGTTCCCGATGATATTACCCAACCGACTTCACAAGATCATGACGTAATGAATTTTGTTGTTCAGGGTGTTAACACTCTGTAATTTCTTAGGTTGAGAAAGAAATGGACAGAGGTAACTATTTCAACTAGATTTGGATTGTATTCTGACCTATACAACCAGAGAGGGCTCTCTCACAACTGAAAAATATTCAAAATATTTGGAAATTAGCTCACAGAGGTCAGATTCTGGTATAAGATAGGTTTTGTTTGGTTTTAAAAAGGCTGGTAGGACACGCATGCGAGAAAATACCATTGGGCAATGGATTCAAGTTTTGAAAATTAATGATAGTGAGTCAATAACATATGGGTATTCTTTGAAAACAAAGGCAAAGTAGGCACTGTTTTTCAACAAATAATGTTTAGATGACAACATAAAAGAGAACAAGACAATCCATCAAAGTGAGAGAAATTAAGAATTATCAAGGCAACTTTAGAAGGAAAATAAAGAAGATATAGATTATCCTGGACAAAGCACCAAATACATATGAATTCTGAACTAACAATCCTTTAAACATAGAAAGTATTTACTGCATGAATGGAGCATCAAAGATGAATTCCAAACATATACTCTCATTCAAATACTGGAAGAAACAAACCTTAATGGAAATGTGGATTACAGAGAAAAACATGCTTAGAACATCGTCGTGATGAATCTCTGCTTGATGAGAGTACTGGGCTTTGTATTAATTCATAAAAACGTCTAGGAAAATGATACAGTCCAAATAGCCATCTCTGGCAACAAACACCACCCCTAATACTTCGAAATGAGAAGTATTTATAACTTTATTTACAAATATCCCGTCATAAATGATCAGGATATATCTAATCTAACTGTATCTCTAATCACAAAAATAAAGGGATTTCAAGATCTACATAGGTTTTTGGTTGCTGATTTGATGGAGGTTGTTGATGATTTACTGTTGATCTTAAACTACTAAGTGTCTTCATGCCACTGAAATCTTGAATGAGGTTGAAAATAACTCCACAAAAATTGTTTACTGTCCTCTCATCTTTGCCATTTGTCCCTTTGATTTATTCGCCTCCCGAAATTATGAAAAAATAGGGTCCAAGGAAGTCTTTGATTCTTCCACTCTGAGATAGATGTGTAAAATATGGGGGATTTTTTTGTAAATCAGCTTGTTCTGAGAAAAAAACTCTCTCGGTTTTTTGAAATTCATCTCCAGATGTCTAGGATCTGGGTTTGAAATAGATGTCTCAAACAAGAAAATCCTGAATTTCGAAAAATAGGGCTCAAATATGCTCTCGATTCTCCAAATATGTAACATATGTGAGAAATGTGGAAGAGGTTATTGTTATTTGGCCTGTGCTGAGAATTTCGGTTTCTCAAAATTCATCCTGGTTTGCTCGAAAATTGTCTCAGAAGATGACTGGTCGAAAAGGCAAAAACTGATTTTTGAATTGGGGGAAAGTGGTTTTCGGAGAGTGAAAGGTGGATTTTGGTGGGGGGGGGGGGTCCAAAATTATAGGGGAGTGACATGTGGCATGGGAAAAACCACTTTTCGGACCCCCCCTCTCGTTAAAGTTTGGATGACAGGGGGGGTCCAAAATAATAATATGGCCGTTGATTGTTTTGTTATTGGGATGTGTGCGTGTATGAAGTAAGGGAGGGGATTTTAGTCTTAGGATAAAGTTAGTATTAGTTTATTTGTTTGTTTGTTTTTTTTATGGTTTTGTTTTATACGTATTTTTTATTTTATTTTGTTTTATGTTTTTACGTTTAATTTTTATTATTTGTTTTTAATTATTTTATAGTTTGTTTCTTGTTTTATTTTTAATGTTTTAATCTTTATTATTTTCAATTGTTTTATTCGTTTTTTTTTTTTTTTTTATTTAATTATTTAATTTTGTTTTCATTATTTTCATTTTGATTTTTTCTTTGTTTTAATAATAATTATTTTATTTTGTTTTTATTTTTTAAGTTTATTAATTATGTTTCTAATTTTATTTCAATTTTTAATTTTTATAATGTTTTAATAATTATTAATTACTTATTCTAAATTAATTATTTAAATTTAATATCAAAACTGTTACTTATTACACTAATTTAACTATTAGTCTAAATATACTGACCTAATTACTAATTATTAATAGTATTAACCTAACTAATTATTTTTAATAATTAATTATCCTAAGGTTATTTAACTTTGTTTATGTAGGGATGCATGGTGGGTGAAATGTGGCCAATAATATAAATGGATAGGGAAGTGAGTGGTGCAACAATGAATGAAGGATTGGGAAAAATGCATGGATGGGCAAAGTCATCCGAGGAAACTAGGCAAGCCACGAGCTTTTATCATGAGAGCAACAACAAATAGAAATTGAATAATCATAATTCCTATAATTTATAGGACCCTAACATAGGCTCTAATGGGGGATGGCATCTCCCTAGAAGGTGTCAAGAACCATGGATATCTGAATATGCAGACCAATGCCTTATCCATTGGGATAATCGCAAAACTTTATTCTGCAACCTATACCTGTTTTGATCCTTCAACTGAAACCAAATCAAACTGAAGATTGAAAAAATTGCTGAAAGGAATGCTCTAAGAGCTGAGCTTATTTGCACACTTCTATCTACTCTTCACTGATGAAAATCATGCTGAATCAAATAATACAAAAATGCCAATGAAGTCAATCAAGTAGCTGCTGAAACAAGTGGACTGCTTGACTGCTTGTTAGCACAATCAAAAGGACAACTTGACCTTTTTTCCACAAAATCAAAGCTGTAAAGTGTAATGGCAACTGTTGAAAACATGATTGATCATTTAAGCTAAAAAAATCCTCCATGTAGTCTACTACATGGTCAATATATGCATGATTAATTACTTTGTCTTCCAGGCCTTTAATGACCAGTTGATCATGGATGATTTCATCATCAGTTGTATCCTCAAGGTTAAACCCTGATTCTAACTCTACAATTTCAGTATTGTACTTGAAAACATAATCCTCATCAATTTGCAAATCAAAAGGTATTACAAGTTATTCTTGTTTTGGAGGAGAAATATTTTCCAAGAATTGTTTAGGATCTTGGAAATTACATGACTGAATCCGAGAATCCAAAAGTTCAATATCCTTCTCAAATCTTTTAACAACTAACTCAAGAATTTTTTTTTACCCTTTGGACAAAATTTGCTTGATTTCAAACAATGAAACATGTCTGTTGAAAAACTTTCATCAATTGGAAACTCTGCTAAATTATCCCTGAATTCCTTTAAAACTTCACAAGATAGAGTATTTGTCACATATCCATTCATCCCGTTTTGAAAGAAATCCGATCAACATGTATTGGAGTTTACATAAATGCTCTAAGATTTGGATTCTTTGGCAATGGAGTCGCCTTGAAAACTTTGAAGCTTTGGATACTTTGAACATGGAGTCGCCAAGTGAATAATTCAACCTTCTTATGTATGACCACTGTTCATCATCAATAATCATATCTGGAACTTGATACACTTTTCTGGGGAAGATCCCCAATATGGTCACCAAAATGTTAACACTCTATAATTTCTCAGGCCGAGGAGGAAGTTGACAGAGGTAACCACAAAACCACTTTGGATTGTATTCTGACCTATACAACCGGAGAGGGCTCTCTCACAACTGAAAAATATTCAAAATATTTGGCAATTAGCTCATAGAGGTCAAATTCTGGTATAAGATAGGTTTTGTTTGGTTTAAAAAATTATGGTAGGACATGCATGGGAGAAAATACCATTGGGCAATGGAGTCAAGTTTTGAAAATTAATGATAGTGAGTCAATAACATATGGGTACTCTCTGAAAACAAAAGGAAAATTAGGCATTGTTTTTCAACAAATAATTTATAGATGACAATAGAAAAGAGAACAAGACAGTCCATCACAGTGAGAGAAATTAAGAATTCTCAATGTAACTTTAGAAGGAAAACATAGAATATATAGATTACCCTAGACGAAGCACCAAATACAGATGAATTCTGAACCAACAATCCTTTAAACATAGAAAGTATTTACTGCATGAATGGAGCATCAAAGATGAATTCCAAACATATACTCTCAGTCAAATGCTGGAAGAAACAAACGTTAATGGGAATATGGATTACAAAGAAAAACATTCTCAGAACATCACCGTGATGAATCTCTGGTTGATGAGAATACTGGGCTCTGTATTAATTCATAAAAACGTTCAGGAAAATGAAAGAGTCCAAATACCCATATCTGGTAACAAATCCCACCCCTAATACTTTGAAATGAGAATTATTTATAACTTTATTTACAAAGCTCCTGTCATAAATGAGCAGGATATATCTAATCTAACTGTATCTCTAATCACAAAAATAAAGGGATTTTCAGATCTGCATAGGTTTCTGGTTGTTGATTTGATGGAGGTTGTTGATGATTGATTGCTAATATTTAGATGCTAAGTGTCTTCATTCCATTGACTTATGGAATGAGGTTGAAACTACCTCCACGAAAATTGTTTACTGTCCTCTCATCTTTGCCATCTGTCCCTTTGAATTATTCGCCTCTCGAAATTATGAAAAAATAGGTTCCAAGGAAGTCTTCGATTCTCCCACTCTGAGATATATGTGTAAAATATGGGGGAGGTTTTTGTAAATCAGCTTGTTTTGAGAAAAAACCTCTCTTGGTTTTTTGAAATTCATCTCCAGATGTCCATGATCTAGGTTTGAAATAGATGTATCAAACAAGAAAATTCTGAATCCCAAAAAACAGGGCTCAAATATGCTATATATTATCCCAATATGTAACATATATGAGAAATATGGGAGAGGTTATTTCTATTTGTCCTGTTCGGAGAAAAAACCTCTTTTAGTTTCTCAAAATTCATCTTGGTTTGCTCGGAAATTACCTCAGAAGATGACTGATCAAAAAGGGAAAAAAACTGTTTTTGAATTGGGGGAAAGTGGTTTTCAGAGAGGGAAAGGTGGATTTTTGGGGGGAGGGGTGGGNGGTAAGTGGTTTAGAGTGGGGGTCCTCAAAATTATAGGGGAGTGACATGTGGCATGGGAAAAACCACTTTTCGGACCTCCCTTCTCGTTAAAGTTTAGATGGCAGGGGGGTCCAAAATAATAATATGGCCGTTGATTGTTTTTTTATTGGGATGTGTGCATGTATGAAGTATGTGAGGTTCCTTTAGACTTAGGATAAATTTAGTATTAGTTTATTTGTTTGTTTTGTTTTTTATGGTTTTGTTTTATACACATTTATTTTATTTTATTTTGTTTTATGATTTTAAGTTTATTTTTTATTATTTATTTTTAATTGTTTTATGGTTTGTTTCTTGTTTTATTTTTAATGTTTTAATATTTATTGTTTTCAATTGTTTTTTAATTGTTTTATTCGTTTTTTTTTTTTTTAATTTAATTATTTAATTTTGATTTTTTATTTGTTTTAATAATAATTATTTTATTTTGTTTTAATTTTTTATAAAGTTTGTTTATTCAATTTTTTTTAGTTTATTTATTTATTTTTTAAGTAAAAAGGGAAGAACTTATTTATATTATCGTTGCAGAGTTACAGAGTCTGTTTATGATGCCAGCTGTCCCGCCTAAGCAGGAAACCGAGACAGCTGTACATTCTATGCCATTTGTTTCCAAGCAAACAAAACTATCAGAGTGCTATCCTGCTCGAAGGAAACCAGGATGCCTTGCCATTAAGTTTAGTCTGTGTACTAATAACCTAGTTGCAGCATGACTATGATCTAACTGGTCTAAAACCTTGTTCGGAAACAAAAAATGATTGCTAACTAAGAACATCACTGAACCTTTTATCCAGTCGGCTCGTCCTCATCCCCGTGCCTTCGCCATCCTGCAGGAAACGCATAAGCTTGTGCGTACATAGGGAATTTCCTTTTCGGTAGAGTCCTGGAGTGTGCAGCAAACAACATGTCGAGTCGATGGTCAATTCGAGCGATGCGAAAGATCTGATCATCCAACATGCTGTGCATGTCAAAGATTAGTGCTAGGTACCCTGGATTGGTGAATGGATGTTGGTCCTGCCAATTACCCTCAGCAGAGGCTAAGGGAAATGGCCCCATTTCTCCTTCACCTACATGTGCTTCACTCTCTTGATGTACCTGTCAGTTGATTAGCTGAGTCGCCTCCTCCAGAGGTGCACCAATGGGTGGGTCATTTTTTCCTTTTGTGCAGGACAATGTCTCTTCCTCAACATAGTAGGTGGTGAATTCCTCTGCCGGGCGAGTTGCAATGGAGCCAAGCGGTTTTCTCGAAGGAGAAATCTTGTCGTCAGTGCCAAAATCAGTGGGAGGATTCCAATTATCCGGGACTATGAAAAGAGGGAGCTTCAGATAGCTTTGCATGGCCTTGTCGAGGGTGATCTCTTCCACGTACGCCATTGGAGGCGTTCGAGGTTTCCCGAACTTCCTGTGTCTTCGCGAGGATGCCAAGGCCAACACCTACTCGAATTTCTTCTGCCTCTGCCTACATGATTCGACTATGTACCAAGCTACACCCCTGCGTGGCTTTCCTCATGCTCTGGGCATAATGAAGAACTTGGGGATGTCCGAGGTTCCCTACGGATGGATGGCCCTGCTCCAAAACTCCACTGGCTCTACGAAATTCAGCTCTGCATTCGGCTCTACTGTATATGAATGCCTCTCAATGCTGTCGAGGCGGGTGATAAGGAGGAGGATGACGGTGACTGCCATGGCCATTAAGGCTGGCCTCCTAGTGCTCTGGTGCACTGTACTGTTCACTTGCGCGAAGGGCCTCATCTCCTGGTTAATGCTGCACGGGCTCGTTCCCATTTAATTGTTGAGGGGATGGTCGCCGGTGGTTGTATTAATGGTGCGACCCGACGTTAACCCGCGTGGCTCGGCTCTGCAATGTGGCACCCCATCTGGGGGATTTTTTTTTAGTTTATTAATTATGTTTCTAATTTTATTTTAATTTTTATAATGTTTTAATAATTATTAATTACTTATTCTAAATTAATTATTTTAATTTTAAAACTATTACTTACTACACTAATTTAACTATTAATCTAAATATACTAACCTAATTACTAATTATTAACAGTATTAACCTAACTAATTGATTTTAATTATTAATTATCCTAAGGTTATCTAACTTTGTTAATGCAGGGATGAGTGGTGGGTGAGATGTGGCCAATAAGATAAATGCACAGGGGAGTGAATGGCACAACAATGAATGAAGGATTGGGCAAAATGGATGGAGGGACAAAGTCATTTGAGGAAACTAGGAAAGCCAAGAGCTTTGATGATGAGAGAAACAACAAATAGAAATTGAATAATCAGACTTCCTATAATTTATAGGACCCTAACACATGGCTCACTGGAGGATTCACTGATAGCGAATAATTTTAAGAATAAACGTCAAGGGAGAATTTTTTTGAGTTTAATAAGGAACAAGACCAGGAAGGTATCTAATGCTTCTGCCCCTTTCTCTGTCTCCGATGATGAGCTTGAAGAAATAGAGAAAATTGTTGCTCTTGAGAATGAATCCGTGCCTACTATTGAAATAAACAATGAAGAGAAGCCAAAGAATGATTTAAATCTTGAGACTTCATTCTGGAAAGAAAAGTATTTCAATATTATGCCTATCTTGCAAGCAAATATAATGGAGCTCGAATTGGAAAATCAATAGCTCAAGGCAAGCAATAAAACCTTGATTGCAGAATACGAGAAACAAATTGCTGATCTCAATCGTAAATCTGTCAAAGTCGAAGGTTTAGTGACAATTAATTCCTTAGGGGTCAACATTTTTGTTACCTTATATTTACATAATCTTTCTTGTTGATGCTCAAGTGCTTAATTTAGAATTTTGTTAAAGTAGGTATGAATTAGTTTGTATTTTGATTTATTGTTTCATTTTCAAAGAGCAACTACATAATTAAAATTCCGTAGCCGCTCTATTTTATATAGTTTGTTATTAATTAATTTTTGTTTGTATTTACAGGTTTGCAATGGTTGATTTTGGATCGAGAATATTGCATACAGAATATTTACGAGTTTAGGGAGAAAGCACACATTGACAATCGATCTATCATTGGCTAAAGCTCATAGATATGTCTAGAAATATTTTTTGTAAATCTTGTTACAATTTGACTATGTTTGGGGATAAATAATACTTTGACATTATCTCCTTCCTATTTTTGAGGAAGTGATCATTACCGGTTTAAAGATAATAGCTTGAACACTTTTCTTATAAAGAGTAGGTTTAGTTTTTGTAAGGCATTCAAAATTTTAATGAAGAAGGAGACTTTGACATTGTTATTTAAATGTTTTTCTTTAATATAAAGACTTATCAAATTCGAATTTTGATCTGCATTTCAAGTATTGATGCTTGGTACTATTACTGGTATATGTTTACTTTATCTTTTATCGAAATTTGATTATTAAATCTTATGTTGCAATATTACGGTTTTCACAATTGTTTACTATTAATCAATTGTGTTGATTCTTCCTATTAGTTCATATGATAATTGACTGATTAAATTTGTATATGAATGTTGTTGTTTTACAAGGTCTATCTAACTATTTAGACATAATTTTATCCTATTCACAGTTGCAATATTGAAACAAAATCTTAATGATCTATATCCTTTAGGCATGGTTTATCTTGATTAATTCATATGCAAAAAGAACGATTACATCTGGGTGATATTTAGATTAGTATTTAAATTTATTAGAATAATAATTACGGTGTGTGATTCTAGAATAAGAATTACTTCTTTCGAAACAATTCATACAAGTCCTGTTTTATATTTCTTTTAGTAAACATTATTGAAAAATAAAATCTCCTTTAGTAGGAGTACAATTCCATCTGTGTTTTGAGTGAGTTTTATTTCAAGTTCATTTTTATTTTTAAATAGTTTTGTTCCTTTGTTGAATATCTCAACTTTCAAATATTATATATCAACAAACACATAGTTTAGTCTTGAATACATAGTAAGTGTGAGTTTAGGTTTAGACTAGTTTAGTTTGTCTTAGTTCTAGTTTAGATTAATCAAGAGTAACTAGACCTAGAACCAGTCATAATCACCATTTCAATGGAAAAGGATCTATTTGGGATCTTGACTGGGTGATTTTCCCAAATGTTGAATATGGTCATTTTTGGCCATCAACATTTTTGGTGCTAGAAGGAGGGCCTTTAGATAATGAATGGCCGAAAAACCACAAAAAACTGACATCCATCCTAAGAGATCACCTTTTCCCTCAATATCTCCTGCAACTTTCAGATCATCATAAATATCTACATCCGTAAATTCAGAAGCTGTTTTTCCTAGAGCTAGTGCTGCTGAAATTTCATCTCAGTCTGCTCAATATGAAACTCTTGTTCAAAGATATTCTAGTAATACATTTGTTACTGACCTTATATATGGGATTTCTTCGAAACCTCTATTTTCACTTGAAGTTCAAAGGATTAGGCAACAAATAGAGACTCTTATAAGCCACAACGAATCTTCACAATGATCTGCAAAAACCAATAATTCTCTTTTTGGTGTTCTGACCAGGGATAAAAGCCAAAGATTAGGGATTGAACCGCTTGAATTTCCATTACCTTCAAAAACTACCTAAAAGACCTATTTTGGTAGCTGGTGGTGGTAATCATCCTCCAACCCCTCCTCCAGATACACCTTTAATTGTTACTCCATCACCACCTTCTCCTCGACCTATCATTATGGAAACACAACAACCAAGAAGGCCATGGAGAACACTAGGAGCAGTTAATGTTCCTGGAGATCAACATGATATTCCAAAAATCCTTGATAAATGGTTTCCTAAATTTGAGCCCGCAGCAAAACAATCTCTAGATGAACATATTAGAAAATTTATGTTAGCCATTAACCTTAGAGGTGTTGAAGAAGAAGATGTGGTCTGTAGAATTTTTCCCTATACTTTCAAAGGAGAGGATTCTACTTGGTATTTTTCATTGCAAGCTATTTCTATCACAAATTGGGAAACTTTTGAAGATTTATTTATCAAAAAAATTGGAGATGATAAAACTTCATCCACTTTACTGGTAGAACTTTCTAAGATCAAAATGAGTCCAAAAAAGAAAATTAAAGATTTTAATCAAATGTTTATTAAATTTCTTAGTAAAATTCCTGATACATCCAAACCTGGAGTTGATGTTCAAATCATTTTTTATTCTTTTTCTTTGCTAATATATATTTCTATGTTTTTTAAACGAGCAACAAAGAATACTTTAGCTGAAACAATGTAGGGAGCTTTAGAGGTTGAAAAGGAAATGTCAAGCATTGCAAATAAATCTTTAGTTGAGGAACCAATATCTTCTCAGACAATAAAGAAAGTTATTATGAAAGAGGAGAAGAAGGATAAAGATTCTTTTGACATGGATAGTCTTCATAAAGTTACGAAAATAATAGCGAATGAAATGGTTGATGTTAAAGGAAAACTTGTTGAAGTTTCCAATAGACATTTTAGCCCATTTGTCAAGAAGAACTTGCAAGTACCTCCTGGTAGTCAGAGTTCTACTTTCAAAAGCAAAGAAGTCAATGCAGATGAAGAAGAAGTCAATGGAGATGAAATACGAGAAACAAATATTTTCTAGGACATCAATGGAAATTTTGACGAAGAAGAAACTCAGGAATCTCTTGCTGCTCAAACCAAAATCAAAAGTTCAACTTCAACGTCTAGATCTTCTCCATCAACTACTATTCCAAATAAAGAATGAAATGAAGACAAATCATATTCTAAGACTTTAATCATTGCTGATAAAATTGAATATGATATTGTAGAAGACATGAAGAAGACAAGGGAAAATATTTCTCTGTATGAGTTAAACAAGATTAAATCTCAGAAAAATAGTTTGTTAAAAGTTTTAGGTGCTACTAACAAACCATATTTTCTTCTACCATAGTATCAAATAAAGAAAAAAAAATTAATTGCTCAAAACTCTTCATTTGATAGGCAGACTGATGCAGTCTTAATTGGTGATAGATCCAACTCACATACTCCTCCATTCCTTCTTACTTTTGAAAATTTTAACAAAAATGTACACAATTGTCTGGATGATTCTGGTACATCATTAAACATTATACCTTATTCCATTTGTCTTTGAATTAATGCCCAACCATAGAAATCAACCATACATATTGTTCAGTTAGACAAAAAAAAAGTAAAGGTCTTAGGAGAATCAAAAGAGGTTCTCATCGGACTTTCTTCCAATCCTAAAGTATTTCAAATCACAGATATTATAATTGTTGATATTCTTGATGCCTAAGGTTTTATCTTAACCCATGACTGGTCTACAAAACTCAATGGATATTTTTTCATGGATTGGTCACACCTTTGGCTTCCCTATAATGGAAAACCCAATCAGATCAAGATTGATAGAGAAAAATATATGAAATTTAATGTTACTGATCTAGAAGGGGAAAATGAACCCGATGTCTTTGTCAATTCCATTATAGGAAATTACTCATCTGATTCATTCTTTGGGATTTTTTTTGCTGAGATTTCTCCTTTCTTGCAGAACTTTGAGTCGGAAATCGAGAACTATTCTCAAAATTATCTTTCTCGCTATGTAAATTTTGTAGATAATTATGTAAATACCTCTGTAAAATATCCAATTTGGAAATTTTACTTTGATGGTTCGAAATCTAATGATGGTGCTGGTGTAGGTTGCATTTTGGTTAATCCTAATGGAGAAAAAAACCATGGTAACATGTAGACTTGAATTTCAATGTACTAATAAAATTGATGAGTATGAAGCATTGGTACATGGTCTAAAGAAATCTATCAACATGAATGTGCAATATATCTTGGTATTTGGTGATTCAAAAATCGTTATTAAAAAGGTAAGAAATAAAATTCATTGTGTTTCCAATCATTTGAAGAATTATCGACAATTAGTACAAGACCTCATTTGCAAATTTTCGACATTTAACATTACTCCTATTTTGATATTTCAAAATGCTAGTGCTGATTTGTTAGCAAATGTTGCTTCAAAGCTTATTACTCCTGAAGATTTCAGTCTTGATAGATTTTCAGTAGAATTAATTTTTAACCTTATATACCGGATAATATCACTAATTGGTGAGTCTTTAATGATGATGAATATGTTATTAACTTCCTCACTTTAGAGGGAAGGTATGATAAAGACATCATTGATGAGGACTCCCATGATCATGAATTGAATCAATCTCTTGAGGGTAATGAAATAAAATATGAAAACATCATTCCTAAATTTGTAGTTAAGTTAGAAGACTTCTATGATCTCAAAGATAGATTTAAGAAACCAACGAATTTCAAAAGTACTAATATCCTGACTATGAATGTTGAGATCGTTAATTTGGGTACAAATCATAATCCTCAAAATATTAACTTGGGATTAGGTTGTTCATCTTTTGAAAGAACTGCTTTTATTGAAATTATAAAACAATACAAGGATGTTTTCACATGGTCATATTATGACTTAAAAACTTTTGATACATCTATAATTCAACACACAATTCCTATTCTTTCAGAAAAAAATGCCGTGCAACAATAACTTAGAAAGATTCATCCAAATCTCGAATCACAAATTAGAAATGAAACAAATAAGCTATTAAAAGCTAAAATTATCTTTTCGGTAAGACATTCCAAGTGGGTGTCTAATATTGTTCTAGTTATGAAGAAGAATGATGATATATGAATTTGCATTTATTTCAGAAACCTCAACAAAGCTTCTGAAAAAGATAATTTTCCATTACCTCACATAGAACAAATTCTTCAGTCAGTTTTTGGTTTTGAAATGATGTCATTTTTAGATGGGTTTTCCGGGTATAATCAAATCTTAGTACACCCAAATGATAGACTCAAAACTACATTGAGAACCAAATGGGGTACTTATGCTTATCAAAAAATTCCATTTGGATTGGTAAATGTTGGTACAACTTTCCAGCAAGTGATGGATATTTCCATTAGAGGACTGATTAATAAATCTGTCATCATCTATCTCAATGATATTACCGTTTATTCTAAAAAAAGTTCATATCACATCCATCATTTAAAACAATTTTTTGAAAGATGTCGAAGATATGGAATCTCATTGAATCCTAAAAAAACATGTTTTGCACTTCAATAGGGAAAATTGTTAGGGTTCATTGTGTCTAAAGAAGGAATTACAATTGAAATTTCCAGAATCAAAGCTATAGCTGAAATTCCATTGCCTCATAATAAGAAATCTATGCAATCATTTTTGGGTCAAATCAATTTTGTAAGATGTTTCGTTCCTGATTTCACTCAGATTGTTTTTCCCTTACAAAACATGATAAAAAAGAGTTATGTTTTTAAATGGACTAAAATTGAAAAACAAGCCTTTGATTCTATTAAACAATCAATTATTCAAGCTCATACTTTTCTTTCTCCTAATTACCATAAAGAATTTTATTTTGTACACTTTTCCTTCATATCAATCTTATGCAGTTGTGCTAACTCAAAAAAATGATAAGGATGCGGAAATACCAATAGCATTTAATATTCTAGGGTTGCAAGATGATGAATTTAATTATTATGATGTTGAAAAGCAAGCCTATGTGGTTTTTAAATCAATTAAACATTTTAGGCATTTTCTCCTCAAATCACACACATAAGTAATCGTTCCTCATTCTGCAGTAAGGAGTTTATTGGTACAAAAAGATCTCGGAGAAAAGTGTTAGGGTCCTAACCCGCACATAGGTAGATCAATATATTCAGATGTAATAAAGGTCAATATTAATAAGGCCTTTTAATAAAATAGAATAAGGAGGATGTAAGAAGACCTAATAGAAGCTTCTGCTTCTAGAAGGATCTTCCTCTAGATTCTTCTCTTGATAGACATATTTAGTATAAATAAGGGTCAAGGGTATGAAAACCCTAGCTTGGAGATTATTGTAATAGAGCGCTACTCGACTGGAGGTTGCCCCCTTGAAGAGGCCTGTGAACATTGCTTTCTGAATCAAAGTGTTATTTCTGTTGTTGTTCTTATATCGTTTCTATGTTATTGTGGAGATTATGCTGGTTATATTACTGTTATTCTACCATTTCTAGCATTTTATTCTGTTCTGCATACTTTTATATCTGGTATATTACAAAAAGAGAGTGTTGGCCCTTGACCAAGTTTTGAGGAAATATTGTTCAAGGTTGACTACTTTTGGGACTTCGACAGGCTGGTCAAAGATGGAGCACCCAGGCGGAGATGAGATCGCGAGATCTCACTCATTTTGCGGGCTTATGGACCCAACAAAGGGTTTACTAGGGTTTATGTAATAGGTTATGGGATGTTGACCCATGGGTTTACCCATGTTTAGGCCTTTTTGTAAATGTACAAATAAGTATCTAAGCGATGTAAGAAGCTTGGCTGGTGGGATATGTGCACCATATGTTTTAAGTGTTAATGTTGGCTTAGTGCAAGAGGTTGTAAGTGGATTTGTGCAAATAGACTGTGTAGAGTGAGGCTTTGTGCCTTGACCTGATTTTGGGAAGGAGGATCTGGCATGAAACGCGTAGATATCCTGTCCTCTGTAGAGTTTGGCTCTATGGCTTTGTGCACAGGAGCAGATGGATGTAAGAAGGTTGAAGACTAATCAAGAATAAGAAGAAATTGGTGGATGTAGCCCCACACTGGGGTGAACCACGTATATCCTGTGTCTTGATGTGCTTTGTGCGATGTGAATTATGTTGTTTATTTTCTTAGTACTATTGTTATAATGTATGATGAATGCATCTGATGTTGTTTCTTAGTGCTTAATGGTATTAAATATAAATGAATGCTAGATCTAAGCTAATTCTATGTGTTAAGTGATTGAAAGTGATTTATCTTTGTTATTACTATGTTGATCTGTAATAAGGGTTTAATTTGCGATGTGAATGAGACTCATGAACTAATGCATATTGTCGGCTAAGTGCCCTGATAAGTGTTGCAATCACAGATCTGTGTCCCAACTTGGTTGTAGACACCTAAGTCCTGCAACCCCCTGCCTCTACCTCGGGTGAGACTTCATCTGCTTCACAGGTGTTGCCGAAAGGGCAGGTAGTTAGGGTTTTTTTGGTGCGTTGTGGAAGTGTTGAACCCTGGGTCTACCCCTATGCGAACAAATGGTTCTATTGCCAGGACCTGAAACTGTGATTGCTAGGAACTGAAGAAAAGAGAAAGCTTTGTGCATATATCTATGTTGTAGTGCGCAATATTCTACTTGACTTGCAAAGCTTTGTGCTAAGAAAGAAACCCGATCTGAAGAAAAGAGGTAAGATCTTAAATATTTGTTCTCTGGTAAGGGTAAGATAAGTGGAAAAT
The DNA here is from genome assembly GCA_009831015.1 of Picea engelmannii. NCBI lineage: Eukaryota > Viridiplantae > Streptophyta > Pinopsida > Pinales > Pinaceae > Picea > Picea engelmannii. Next base: position 156,677 of record ML808506.1, on the reverse strand, counting down.
TTTCCTTCGAAAGTATGAATCTAGGTATGTTTCATAGGTTTTGTCCTAGTCTGAAAGCTAGGGCACAGTTAGAATAAAGAGTTGATCTGAATAAATTTTATAGAAATAGAGAAAGATATGTTATTCCTATGCATAGAAAGAATTTTTGGACTAAGATGTGGATGTAGGAACCTAAAAAGACTTTTTGCAGATTGCAGGTCCAACACTGTGATCCCAATGCATAGTACAGGAAAGGCTGGAGCTTGTTTAAAAGAAAGAGAGGATTGACACTATGTTATAATTTCAGAAGACTAGGACATCTTGCTAAGGAATTCCCTGGTATAGGTCCTATTTGTCTTTGTTGTAAATCCATTGGTCATGAGGTTGAGGATTTCCCAAGTATGATTGCTAAAGTTGAAAAGATGAACATGAGACAAGAAAACTCCGAAGAAAGTAAAGAGGCTAGGAGCATGTTGGGGAATCATAAAGAGAAATAGTCAAAGACTATGTTAGTATAGTTAAAAGAAGTAATGGATGATCACATAGACATCAATTTACATCTTGAAATAAAAACAACACATAGTTACAAGAATAGAAGACTTCGACATAGATTGTGTATTGGATGTGAAACACACGTGAATATTATTCCAGAAAGCACTTGGGAAATTTTGGGAAAGCCTGCTATGGTACTTTCATTGGGAAGGATAGGCTTGTTTAAAGGAAATATGATAACGCTATGTGGAAGAGTTACTAATATACCTATGATTGCTCATGAAACATCAATAGGAGAGGACTTTGAAGTTATTAGATTTTTTGAGAACAACGCCCCTTTTCAACTTTTATTAGGAAATACTTGGATTGAGAAGGATCAAATCAGAAGGAATGTAGAGGAGGAAGCTACAGAACAAAAAAAGCAAGAACTAAGGGACTTCATAACTAGAAAAATAGAGTGACTAATAGAAGCACAAGAGGATAAGTTGAAGCAAAAGAGGGCCAAAGAATTAGCTGTCAAAGTTGAAAGAACACAAGAAGCCTTAAAGAACCTTTCCATGCAAGAAAGAAGTATAGCCACCCCGAAAATAGTAAGAGAAGGGACATTAACCTTAGAATATGTAAGAGCGCATCAGTAGTGCGAAGTTATTTCACCAGGAGAGAATAAGAATACAAATGGGAAGAGGATTCCAGAAATTGTTAGAGAAGCTAAAATCACAGGAAATAAGGCCAAGAAGCTCAATAAGAAGAACGCTAAGCTATAGGAAGCTACAAAAAATAGAAGGAAGACTTTGCAGGAGGCATATCTACAAAACTTGAACCTCATCGGAATAACAGAACCACGTAGAATGGGACTTCGCCACGGTGAAGCTATATGACTGTTGGAGGCACCCCGACCATTAGAATGACACCCCAGAACGACTAGAAAACACAATTATGAGAAAATGGACCTTTGAGACCACGCCACAACAGACGAATTGGCATTGATGGACGCATTCCTGCCTGTTGGAGGAACCATTATGACACTTTCTTATTTAACCCGTTAGAAGCTGCGCCAGGACCACTTTTTTCCACCCGTGAATATCCAAGCCAATAGAGAATCCATTGTATCTCACTGTTATTTCTATACCTTTCCATCCGTTTGATTACCTCGCTTGTCTGTTCACCTACCCGATCTATTTGCTTACAAGTGTGAATGTCAGGCGAACCTAACATGTTAGAGAAGTCTGTGGAAGAGATTCTTGTGGAGCTCATGGCTAAGAGAGTTATATCTGTAGGAATATAGGCATCGTCGACTGGGGGACTGCAAGAATCCCCCTCGATTAGACGTCGTTCTAGCCATGCTACTGAGAAGTGAAGCAAGCACCGCGATGATTTGGCTAATGTGAAGCAAATCCCGTCAGTCTTTCCAGATTATATACCTCCTTTGTCTGGTGCGGTTAACTGCAATAGTATCCCACGTGACTTTGAGTATACGTTGATCACTGAGTACATGCTGAAGAGGATATTCATAGTTGGATCCCAGTTAGGAAAAATCCCAGCCTTGAAGAACAATGACTTTAACCTCGACGATAGAAATACCTACGCCATGCTCACGCTTCATAGGTATTTGATGAAGACGACTGGGAAGAAGCTGCACATAGTCTCCCAGCCATGGATTAAGGAGCTGGTGTAGTCAATGATCCTGAATGTAATGAAAATTCCTCACTTTGGCTGACATCAGGAGGTTAACACGTGCGTTAAACTCCTCTTGTCGTGCTACCATGGAGGGTATTTGTGGCTTGACAGGCATGTTACTGTGGATTCGACATTGATCCACTTGATTATAGGATTGAGCATGCAGGGACCGGACCCTCAAAACTTATACCCAAGGAAGACTTCAGATCGCTCCTTGGCACAACACATAAAGGAGGATTATGGCGACGTAGAAAAGGGAAAGCGAGGCTATAAGGTAGCCTCTATCTAGGATGGTGCAGTGTTCCTATCTTGTCAGCTTATAGCTAGCAAGCTCAGAAAAAAGAACCGTCCCACGCAAGTCACAGGATTTGTAGTAGATCTCGCAGGAAAGTGCATGGAGGGGATGCAAATGAATTGGGCAATTTACCTAGTTAACGAGCTCGAGAAAGACTCCTGCAAAGTGGAGGATCATGGATATGAATTAAATTTTAGTTGGTTACTTGTATTAATCACATTTGTCACTTGGCAGATGCCAGAAGAAGCGACATTTCCAGAAATTGAGCCATCGGAGCCATTGGCCGCGAGGTTCTCCACCTTTTGGTATACAAATGATACATCGAAGCAATGGCAGTCGAACGCTGTGTTCCATGCCTACTACCAGCAGCTGAAGCATGCTATCAAGGCATTCCCATGCATGACACAAAACACATTACACCAGTATAGACTGCAAGAGAAGTTCCACGTAGATAGACACTTTATCTATATCACTGCATGTAGGGATGAGAGCAAGGAGGAGTTACAATCTTATTATAAACTGACCGACGAAGATATGGAGGAGATCACCAAATAATGGCCGACAAAGTTCCTTGTAACAATTGATGATGCAAAAATCTTCGAACCTAACATCATTGGAAGCCCCTTAGTCAACCGAGTCGAGCATGTCGGGCAGAGCAGCGCGAAGAAAAATAAGAAAAAGGAGGAAGTGTAGAACATAGAGACCGATGAGGAGGACACCGCCTTGGAGGAAAGTGGGCCTCACTCGCCCGCAGGAGGAGGAGGAGGAGATGAAGTAAATCAAGAAAGAGGAGGGGAAGAAGGAGAAAATAAAGGAAAAGGAGAAGTTACACCGCCGAAGGATCCCCTTACCGAGGGTGAAACATTGAAGAAAAGGAAGGTTTCTCAGCAGAAACCCTCGACAAGAAAGAAGACATGCGCTAGTAAGCCCAAGATGAAGTCCACGCTCATAGAGGATGATGTCGATCTAATCATCACAGCCATGGAGGATGCTTTAGATGATATCTTGCAGCAATATAGAGCGAAGCAGGAGACACTGTATGAAAGAATCGAGAAGGAGCTAAAGGAGATACAACAAGCCATCCATTCAAGACGCATAGTACCTACTGCACCTTCTTCATCGAAGAATGCAGAATTGGGGGATGGGCCCACCCAATTATGAATACTAGTAGATGAAATAGAGGCTCAACTTTAGTGAGTCCAAGAAGAAAAGGAACATGCTACAAAAGCCTTGAAGCAAGAAAAGGAGGAGGTTGTGGAGAAAATACGAGTTGCGTAGTCCTGTGTAACTACCTATGAGAAGGAGAAAGATGAAATTTGGGCGATGTTCGAGAAGAACAATGTGAAGATACAGAAAGAAAAAGACCACCTGCTCACATAGCAGATTGCGGTCAAAGAAGCGGTGACTAAATCACTTCACTCTATGCCGGAATCGGCACAAGAGGAACCAGAGTCAGTCGAGATGCAAGTGGGAAAGCTCCCTGAGGCCATTCAATAGCTTCAAGAATGGATAAGGGAGTTAGAGCTCCAAGAAGTACCTAGCACTCTACAAGAAGTGCGTGAGAACAAGTGGTTACAATAGTGGACCAACGCTTGGAAGGGCCTGTTACAGAGAAAATGATTTAGGAGTTTGTCAAGTAGGAGGCTCTGGTGAAGCAACAAGTTTAGGAAGATCGAGCTAAGATCAAGGCCTTTGAAGGAGCATTGCCCATATCTGAGTGACTCAGGACGAGTCACATGTGAGTGTTGGGGGCATGTTGGCCCTTGATCAAGTTTTGCAGAAATATTGGTCATGGTCAACTACTTTTGGGACTTTGATAGGCTGGTCGAAGATGGAGTGCCCAGACAGAGCTGAGATCATGGGATCTCACTCATTTTTTGGGTTTATGGACCCAAAAAAGGGTTTATTAGGGTTTATGTAACTGGTTATGGGATGTTGGCCCATGGGATTACCCATGTTTAGGGATTTTTGTAAATGTATAAATAGGTAGCTAAGCGCTGTAAGAAGCATGGCTAGTGGTTTATGTGTACCATATGTTGTAAGTGTTAATGTTGGATTAGTGTAAGAGGTTGTAAGTGGATTTGTGTAAACAGACTGTGTAGAGTGAAGCTCTGTGCCTTGACCTGATTTTGGGAAGGAGGATCTGGTGCGCAACATGCAGATCTCTTGTCCTCTGTGGAGTTTGTATCTGTGGATTTGTGCATAGGATCAAATGAATGTAAGAAGGTTGAAGACTAATAAAGAATAAGAAGAAGTTGGTGGACGTAGCCCCACATTGGGGTAAACCACATATATCCTGTTTCTTGATATGCTTTGTGTGATGTGAATTATGCTATTTATTTGCTTAGTACTATTGTTATAATGTATGATGAATTCATTTGATGTTGTTTCTTAGTGCTCAATGGTATTAAATATAAATGAATGATAGATATGAGATAATGCTATGTGTTAAGTGATTGAAAGTTCTTGATCTTTGTTATGACTACGCCAATCTGTAATAAGGGTTTAATCTGCGATGTGAATGAGACTCATGAACTAATTCATATTGTTGGCTAAGTGCCTTGCTAAGTGTTTTAATCACAGATCTGTGTCCCAGCTTGGTTGTAGACACCTGATTCCTACAACCCCCCCTGCCTCTACCTCGGGTGAGACTTCATCTGCTTCGCAGGTGTTGCCGAAAGGGTCGGTAGTTAGGGTTTTGTTGGTGCACTGTTGAAGCATTGAACCCTGGGTCTACCCCTGTGCCAACAAAGAGCTCATTGTGTTGGACACATTGACCACACTGAGAGGGGGAATGAATTAGTGTAGGGCTCTTTTTACTCCTTTACAAAACACCTTAGTTAGGAATCACCATTTACTCATTATTCATTACTTTCATTTATAACAAGTTATATGTAAACATATATCAACAACAAATATAATCAGTAAACCATCACCACAAGGAATATATGCAACACAAGAAATATGTATAAGTTTCATTTATATTACAGACTACAGTCCTTGGGTGTTTTTCATCAACAACTAAATAGAGAAACAACTCTCAATGCAAGACTCAGCTTGCAAATCTCAACACCAACTGAGAAGAGGAATGAATCCTCAATAGATACCAATATATCAACAGGTACACGACCTGTTTATACTATAGCCTGGGTATGTACGCAACCTACCTATACCGCACCATGTGTATGTACCCACCCTGGCCCACTATCAGCCTACATACAACTTCAAAAAATAGGGTTTCTAAAACTTTGCAACTTCTTCCCTTCAGAACCTTTCTACCTCTATCATATCCACTTATGATTTGTCACTACACTCTACCTTTCACTGCCCAATATGTACCATAACCAATCAAAAACATATCTATGCCATCCAACAACCTATGCATGCTCCTCATCCATACACCATCACAAATTATGGATATTTCTCAATTAGAATAGATCTGCACTACTCAAGCAACCAACTATCATATTTAGACATCAATACAATCATACAAAGAATGACTCAAGCATTCAGCATACCATGAGAAAATATAATCATGAAGACAACATATAACCATACCATATGTTCTGTAGCAGATCTGAATCAATAGACCACTATTTTGGGAACTTGCTTTAGACTTCAGGAACCTGGCACCAACACTTTCTCAAACTTCTATGGATTTTCCCTCATGTACGCTCCTTATTACACTGCCAACCCACGTATATAAACACCCTAATACACTTATACCCCGCGTACATATCAGAAACTAGGGTTTTTTAGTATTTCTGAAAATTCGAAACTTTCGCTGTCAATACCTCAGACTTACATAACTTTTGATGTGTCCATGGGTACGTGCAACAAATATTTCACCAACAATAGATCTTAAATATTCTCAAGAGATTCACTACAATAATATATCCTTTCTCTCTTATTTATACTTCTCCAAGTAACTTAATCTAGGGTTTATCATCTAATCAACTTCAACCAACTTCCTTCTTTTAGGGCTAACCCACTTCTAACCACTTTGTCCACTTCTAACCCACTTTGTCCACTTCTAACCCACTTTGCTACAAACAGTAAATTCTCAACTTCTAGTTGAAACTTATTTATTTTGATTGTTTTCTTGTTGCAACCACTTAACTCATGACTAACCACTTTGACTAGTCAACTTTATTCTAGGAGCTTCTAAAATAAGTTGATTTCTTTGACCTTCTAGGGGCTTCTAGACAACATATGAGGGTTCTCCAAATTCACTTGACCATAACTCTCTAACTGTGAGGAGTTATGTGACCTTCCACATATCACCAGAAATGGCATGAAGAACACTATCCATATAGAATAGTCTCACTTACAAATTCACTATTATTCATTACATTATTCCATAATCAACCTTGGGTTCCTTAACCACACGTCTAGGATGACTCGACCACTTAAATGTTTGGACTTCAAAAAGTGTCTTCCCGTGAGGGATTTAACCATAAGGGGACCACTTTGGATTTCATCCATTTGGTACTTCCTATCAGCCATGACAAGACAACAATGACCAACCTTTACATCATCATGTCTATACATCAATCCATGACAATACATCACTATGACACCTCATGAAATTATCCCTCAAACATCAGTTACATCTATGCTCACATGATCCAACAATAAATACATCAATGATACAATGAAAATTCTTGACATCAACTCTTTGATATCGATCCTTTGACATGAATGAAACATAATGCAATAATCTCCCCCTTTGGCATTGATGGAAATACCAACATTGATGTCAACACCAATCATTGATGGAAACATGTAGACATGGAAATTCTCTTCATCAATAGCCATCTCAATCACATCAATGTGACTATCTCTCCCCATTTACATCAATGGCAAATGGAATTTCTCTCCTTCAGGCTACTCCCCTTTCCTAAACTCTCCTTGGGGCTGCTCCCCCTATCTGGATGCCTTTGAGCTTCCTCTGAATAATCCCTTCCTTTTTGAATAAGGGATATCACTCTGATGCAATGATGAAGACATATCACTCATTCTCCCCCCATGACCATCGCTCCCCTTGGAAACATGCCTCTCCAAGAATCTAACTCTCCAAGAATCTATCTTTCTATCCCTTATCTTATGAATCTCTCCTCCTTGAATCATGGGAAGAATAATAAATCCCCCATGGGTAGGTCTCCCCCTATATTCTCTTCAATATGAAAAATATGTTGCTACTGTAATATGCTTCTGCTGCAAATGCTACTAAACCAAAACATATATCAACTACTTAAGAATGATTTTCTCTTCCTATGACGATCCTTGGACTTGCCCATGCATTAGACTCGTGCCATGCCATACTTTACGAAGAAAAAATATATGTCAACAATGAATAGAGAATCATGAAAAAAATGTCAACCATGTACATCCTATGCCATACCATGTGCCAACCATGCACATCGACACCATACAATAAGATCTCATCACTGAATTATATATGCCAAGAATATGTGCCAAAAAGTGTACCAATCATGTATCGGGATCATCAACAAGTGCCTTAAACAAGTGTCATATCACATATGATATGCCTCTATCATAAACCAAGTGCCACAAACCATGTGTCAAGATATGTATCTCAACCATCAAGCAACAAATAATGTACCAACCGAACACCACATAAAGTGTCTCAACTATCCCATACATCATGTATCAAAGTATATGATAAACAAGTAATGTTAATATTTTTGGTGTAAATACTGAAGATATTCTTGTATATTTGTTTTAGTCAAACCTTTAAAAGCTAATTATAATTATATTGTACAAGTTGGATCAATATAAATTATTATATTATTGGTATTTTACTTATAATTGTAAAAAGCCCCATTGTGGCTAGTCGACCCTGTTTTATGGGTTAGTTAGGTCAAGAGTCATGTCTCTTCAAGAGACATTGTTGTGCATAAATATAGGATAGGTTCCTCTCATTTGGACACACACTCACACACTTCTCTTGTGCATATTGGAGTGCATAATAAGGTATAGCGCACAAGTCTTGGAGACTGGTTCTTTTGGTGTTTTGGTCTTGGTATTTCTTGGAGAGATATAGCACATCATTGTACTGGTTGAAGGAATCTATATTGAGGATTTTGGTTGCTGGGTTTTATCTTCCATGAGGGTTTCCCAAGATAATATTTGTGTTCTATTTTATCTGTGATTATCTATCTTTCAGTGATCCAACTACAATTGCTATTGGATTAAGTAATTGTAATTTTGTAACTAGAAAATTTAAAATTTTAACATGGTATCAGAGCAGGCCTGAATAGAATCCAGTTGCAGATCTAGAAGCCTAAAAGGGAGCCATTTTTAGTCTAGAGATATTTTCCAGAAAAACCAAGACCATCAGAAGGCATGATGACTACCATAACAAAGATCAAGTATGGAAAGATGCCACGGCAGAGGAATACCAATCCATTATGCAGAATTATGTCTGGGATGTGGTTCCTAGACCAAAGGAAAAATCCATGGTGAGTTCGAATGGATCTACAAGATGAAACACACAACTGATGGAAGTATTGAAAAATATAAGGAAATACTCGTGACCTGAGGTTTCTCTTAGAAGGAAGGGATTGACTATGAAGAAAATTTTTCTCCCATAGCAAGATATACCTCGATCAGGACTATACTTTCATTGGCCGCTACGATGAAATGGAAGGTGCACCATATGGATGTAAAGACATCCTTCTTGAATGGTGAAATAAAAGAGGAAGTTTATGTGGAGCAACCACTTGTATTTGAGACACATGACAGGGAGACTCACGTGTTCATATTAAAGAAGGAGTTATATGGATTGAAGCAAGAACCCAGAGCATGGTATGGTTGGATTGAAAATTTTCTGATGAGATTGGGTTTTACCAAGAGAAGTGAAGATCCTAACCTTTACTTTAAGGTTGAGGATGGTGAAATGGTGATTCTAATGCTGTATGTAGATGACCTATTTCTAACAGGTGTGGAAAATCTCTTCACTGACTGTAAGAGAAAATTGGTTGTATAATTCGAGATGAAATATTTAGGAAAGATGCACTACTTCTTGGGACTAGAAGTTTGGCAGAGATTAGATGGGATTTTCCTAAATCAATGAAAGTATGTTGTGGAAATATTGAAGAGGTTCAAGATGTTTCACTGTAAGGCCATGGTTACCCTGATGGTACCAAATCTTAAGTTGTTGCAGGATACAACTTTAGAGATTGTGGATTCTACCTTATACAGATAGATAGTGGGCTCATTGATGTATTTGACAAAAACAAGACTGGATATATGTTTTGTTGTGAACACTCTAAGTCAACATTTGGAGTAACCCAAACAGGTTCATTTGGTTGCAGCAAAACATGTGTTGAGGTACCTTAAGGGTACTCTAGATCATGGTCTCCGATATATATTTGACCATGAGTTTGGATTGTATGGATACTCAAATTTAGATTGGGCCGACAATATTCCTGACCGGAAGAGCACTTCCATATGCTATTTTAGTCTTGGCTCTAGTATGGTCTCGTGGAGAAGCAAAAATAAGTCATTCATGGCACTCAGTATGACTGAATCTGAGTATGTGGAAACATGTGAAATGAGTAGAGAAGTAGTATGGTTTCGAAAGCTACTGTCTGGGTTATTTGGTCTCGAATTGGAGGCGACCTGCATTTCATGTGACAACCAGAGTTGAATGAAGTTGTTAGAGAACCCGGTGTTCCATGACAGGTTGAATCATATCAAGATCATATACTAATGTATCGGGGATATGGTATAGAGGGGAGCAGTGAGGCTCCAGTTCATGACTACCAAGGATCAAGTTGCAGATGTGTTCACCAAGCCACTGTCAAGGACAAAGTTTGAGTACTTCAGAAACAAGCTTGGTGTGGTACCTCTTTATTGGGAGTGACAAGTGGAACTCATCCAACATGAAAAAGGGCTAGCACTGAGTATGGAAAAATCTCATCCAACATGAAAAAGGGTTGGCACTAAGTCTGGTGGGTCTCATCCAACATGAAAAAGGACTGGAACTGAGATAAGAGTGCATATGATCAAGTACTGATGCATCATAGGGAGTGGATGTTCTGGGGACATGTTGTAGCTATTGAGAGATACCCATAGACCTTGGTTGCATGGGGTGAAGTCATGTTTCAATATGGATATCCAAGGATGTATATATTCACATGTTCAACAGTCAATGGATGTGAGCTCATGTGGTATTAGACTTGGAGTCTGTGTCTGGAAAAAACACCTTCCTAGTTAAGAGGGAGTTTTAATATTTTTGGTGTAACTACAGAATATATTATTGTATATTTGTTTTACTCAAACCTTTAAAAGGTTATTATAATTATATTGTATGAGTCGGCTCAACATAAAGTTTTATATTATTGGTATTTTACTTATAAATGTAAAAATCATCATTGTGGCTAGTTGACCTTGTTTTATGGGTTATTTAGGTCAAGAGTCATTTCTCTTCAAGAGACTCTATTGTGTATAAATAGAGGATAAGTTCCTCTCATTTGGACACACACTCACACACTTCTCTTGTGCATCTTGGAGTGCATAAGAAGGTCTAGTGCACAAGTCTTGGAGACTGGTTATTTTGGTGTTTTGGTCTTGGTCTTTCTTGGAGAGCTATATCACATCATTGTACTAGTTGAAGGAATCTATATTAAGGATTTTGGTTGCTGGGTTTTCTCCTCCACGAGGGTTTCCAAGGATAATCATTGTGTTCTATTGTATCTATGATTTTCTATCTTTCAGTGATCCTACTACAATTGCTATTGGATTAATTAATTGTAATTGTGTAACTAGAAAATTTAAAATTCTAACATGTAATACCGATGATGTACTCTAACCAAGTACTATCACCCAAAATCATCTTCCATATACAAGTGCATCAACCATGTAGAAAAATTCAACAAGATGAACCACAATCAAGATGTGTTCCCACATATGTATGCCATATCAACCATAAACCATGTGCCAATCATACTGCTAGCAAGTTCCTTAACCATTGTACCAAGTATGTACCAATCATGCATCAAATATAGATCAAGCTATGAATCGTCAATGATATACAACATAATCACCTCATCAAATACAAGTTTCAATATGTAGCTAAACCACATGCCAAATACATGCATCAAAAACATCCAACGAATATGCCTCTAACAATACATCATAAGATATATCAATGGAGCTCACATATGTACCAGCCATGTATCATAACAAATCTACATCAACCACCATTCACTAAGCATCCAATAGTATCTCTAAACATGTACCATAAGTGTGCCTCAATAGATCAATGATATCTATAGCTAGCATCACATCATCATAATATATCTCATAACCAAAGTGCCATAAATTCACTATCATAACCAACATTGTTCCTCAACAAAAAATTCCTCAATCCATACTCTAGAGTTAGTATCATGCATCTAGGATAGGCATCAAGCATGTGCTTCAAGAGTCAACCATATGTCACCACCATACATACATTAAACATACATGCAACCATATAATCATGAAAACCTGCAACAAACCATGTCAGACCCTGCAAAACATAATTATATCATCAAATCATGTTGCACCTCATTTGCATAGCCTTCTTTTCAAGAATTTTACAACATATACATGGCCTGTTACACAGACAATTCACGTACTTACACGACCTATCTATAGGCTAGCTCGCGTATGTATGTGACTTCTTGCACTAGAGCCTGCATATTCTTCTGAACATGTCAAGCTTGAGGTTGCCTCATGGATTCCTTTCTGTTTTGGTTGTTTAGTCTTATTCACCCACTTCTGAAGGTGTATCGGCTTCTCAGAACTTGAGCTCCGAGCTTCCATATTTTCATCATTGTCTCCTTCCTAGATTCATGTTTTCTTCTTGTCATTCTATATGAATCACTCTTCATGGATTGTCTTCTTGTGTTCCAAAAATCCTAGGATTTGTGGCCAAACCCATTGCAGCTATAACATCGCATGGTGTGACAATGAGCAACAATATGTCCCATTTGATTACATCTCCAATACCTTAGGGTGTTATAAAACCTTCCATCATATTTCCTTGCATAATGTTTGCAATCCAAATATTTGCGACCATATTCATTACATGAGTAGTAGTGACCATGAAAAACATTTTCATACCTTTTCTTTGGTGTCCACCTTGAAGGTGTCTCTCTTCTGAATTTTCTTTGAGGTGTAAAGATGGCTTCTTGATGTATTCCTTGCTTTGATCTTTTGAACGTTTCCTTGCTTTATGTAGATGGTTGACTTGCATCATTCATTCCACACTTTGAGAGTGAAGGAATTACCTCATACTTCTTATAAGTGATAAATTCAAGATGTATAGCTTCCTTGTTGTATCCAAGACCCGATTTATCATTTGGAGATCTTTGGATATCTAGGATCTCATCCAAGATTGTTGAGATGTTCATGAACTTGATGTGAGTGTTTGAATTCTCTACTTTCTTTCTAAGATCAACAACTTCAGGTTCCAATTTATGACATGACTCTTCCCTTTAATTTATTTGATTTTTCATTATTTCCTCTATCCTTTTGGCTTCTTCAATTTGGGTCTTCAGATTGAAATTAAATTCAAGATTTTTTCTAAGCTCATCATCTACCTTCTTCTTTTCTTCTGCTTGACTAATTATTTCATTCTTTAGTCTTTTGATCTCTTCTTATTTTATCAGGTCTTTTACTTTATTCTTTGAGCAAGATGGGAACTTCATCTGCATGTTCATCCATTTGTGTGTCCATGGATCTCCTTCAAGCTTGTAAGGATTATGTTGAAGGACTTCTTTGATACCAATTGTTGGACACACTGACCACACTGAGAGAGGG
>ML808506.1:106828-131310 GCA_009831015.1 Picea engelmannii | reverse complement strand
CTAGGACAACTTCCTAGCTCTAGGATATCATATGGATATCCTGGCCCCCGTGCCCAAAACCTCCAGCAAACCGGTGCCTGTACTGATCCAATCCGACTACAGAACTCAACTCTCCTCTGTGCAATCCAAGAGAAACCTCCCCTAAAATTCCCCTAGAATGGTAATGCCTCCTTCGTAAAATAATGCCTTCCACTGTAAGGCTCTCCCCGTCATATTGCCCCTTCACCGACTTCCCCCTCCTTCATTACTTTCCTTATCCATATTATTAATTATCTTATCCTTTCGTAGTTAATGCCCCTTATCCCATTATTCATTATTTTATCCTTATATTTAATGTCCTATCCCTTCCCGAATACGTAAGCTTTAATTTAACAATTAATTTATTAACCCCCTTTAATTATTTACTTAATTAATTAATGAGTCAATTAATAATTAATTAATCCTTGACAGTCATGAACAAGTAATTAATAATAATTAATTAGTTAATGTTATTTAAGAAATAATTATTGTTTAGCTAACTTTTAGGACAGTTAGATTATTAAATTAATTATAATTAATAATCCTATACATCTATTTAAGCAGGGTCGTTACATATGATCACATGATCCAAGAATCAATACATCAATGATACAATGAAAATACATCAATGATACAATGACAATACTTGACATCAACTCTTTCAAATCAATCCTTTGACATCAATGACAACATAATGCGACACATTGGGTTACTGCACTTCAAGAATATGATTTAGAGATAAAACCTGCAAAAATTGTTCGTGGTCAAGGAATGTGTAAGTTGGTTACTTAGACCATTGATTCTAAATCCGATAATACTTGTGATAATCAGGAATCTGAAAACTCACAAGAGGTATGTGTTATTCTTGATGTTTCTAATTCACAATATTCAGATTTAATTTATTATTTGACCATTGTACCTCACCTTTACATTTGGATGCAAAAAATAAACGTGTCTTGATACTAAAAGCGAGTCAATACCAACTTGTCAATGGCATTTTATTTAGAAAAGGAAGAAGTTGACAAGTTTTTTTTTAATCTACATGATGGACCTGCAGGTGGTTTCTTTGGTGGCAACACAACTGCACATAAAATTTTACATGCAAGTTATTATTGGCCGACTCTATTCAAAGACACACATGCTCATTCTTGAGAGTGTAAAGATTTCCAGACTTTAGATGGAAGAGATAGAAAAAAAAACATTACCTTTGCAACCTGTAATCATTGATCAACCCTTTGATCAATGGGGTTTGGATGTCATCGATGAGATTATTCCAAATTCTTCCAAGAAACATAGGTATATTTTTACTGCCACTGATTATTTCAAAAAATGGGTGGAGGCCATTCCCTCGAAATTTTTTACTGTTGAACATGTAATTTCTTTCATTGATCAGTTCATTGTTACAAGACTTCTTCTCCCGAGCACATTGATTTTTGACAACGTAAGTTATTTTTCTGCTTTATCACTCATTGATATGCAATACAAAAATGCATTAAATTGAAACATTCAGCTAATTACTACCCACAGGGTAATGGTTTAGCGGAATATACCAATAAGAACCTTTTAAAATTATGAAGAAATTTGTTAATAATAATCATAAGAATTGACATAAAGCGCTCATTTTTGCATTATGGGAAGATCAAGTTACTTATAAAGCAACAATTAGCACTTCCCCTTTCTTTCTAGTTTATGGGAAATAAGCCATATTTCCTTTGAACATTACTGTACCATATTTATCCCTTGTGCAATCCATCCAAGAACAACCTTGTTCTAGTTTGTAGACTCATTTAAACCAAGTTTTTAAACTAGAATAAGTAAGAGATAAGGTTCAACAAACTTTTGCCAATCATCAAAAATGGTTTGATAATAGATCGATAGGTGATAAAAGTTTTGAAGTTGGTGACTTAGTCCTCAAATGGGATAAGATCCTTAAGGAAAAGGGTAAACATTCAAAATTCCAAAGATTATGGCTAGGTCCCTTTTAGGTTTCTAAGAATATTAGCCCATCTACTTTTATTTTATAGACTCTTGACGTGATAGAGGAAACTCTGTTTGTAGATGGGTTAATCCTTGAGAAACATTTTTCTTGAAGAGTGCCTCAACCCTTTTGTAAATATTTTCTGTCTTGCTATTTCAATTTGATTATTTTTGAAAATTTTATTTTCTTCTATGATTTTTGTGTTAAGATTTGATTTTTGATTTTATTATTTTGTTTTGTTTGTTATAATAATATGGAGCATGTTGTTTACCCACTGTCTTTGAAATTCTATCTTTTCAAGGAATATTGCATGAGAAAATACTTCGTAGCAAGGTCTACTCAAAATTTAATTTCCTTTATATTAGAAGAATTTTATGGGAATGACATATCAATAGATGAAAAGATTTTATCTACCCCATGCAGTGCCATAAAATAAGATAACTTTCTATATCTCTCCTCTTCCATTTCTCCATTGCTTAATTGCAATCACAAATTTAATTATTAAAAGGCGAATGTCTAAATTTAATAAATAGGAAGATGTGGGAAGTGCATATATACCCACCAGGATATTGAACAGGTTTGCTAGCAGTAGGGCCATGTATGCATGGTATCAAGGTAACTTCGTTGGGGTACTAAACAAGCCTGCTGACAACGAAGCAATGCAAGATACATAAATTTAAACTGAACTAATTGTACTCTGTCATGGTAATTGAGATTTTCTTAGTAGTCAAATCAAAATACCTGAATCCCGAGTTATAAATTTGTCAAAATCCTGATTCCTTACGAGAAAGGATTAATAAAAAAGTGTGAATATCAATGTACTTTCCTTATCTTTTACAGTTAGCTATGAGAAAGTTATCATTTATCAATAAATTTTCTTATTTATTGTTATCTGATATTTTTCCTCTGATTTTTATACACATAAATAACTTGTTCTTTCAACGTGTCGCCAATTATTGTGGAAGACAACAACCCTCCCAAATTTGCATTTATTTTCAATAAGATTTTTTTTTTCCATGAGAAATTGGGGACCCTTTATTATTGAAAGTTTTTTCCAATTTGATTTTACTTATTTGTTTTAATTTTGTAAACATTTTCAAGATTATAATTTTGATATGGGCATCAATGTGTTTGATATATTTAGAACTGTGGGTATTTTTATATTTTTGAACCCTAGTTATATATCAATTTTGTGTATCATCTTTTTGAATTTCATGACTTTAAACATGAAATTCCAAAAGTTTTATTTTTCCAAATTTTCCATATGGTGCATCATTTTATGACAGTTTCTTTGCTTGAAACATGATTTTGATTGCAGATTTCACATGTTACCATGTTATTATTTTTGTGTCATAGATCATGTTATTCAAATACTTGTTATGAATAAGGTTTTTGTTTTGAGCTATAGATGAATAAGCTATGAAATGGTTTTTCTTTTGTCCTAAGTTTTATTAAGTTTGTTATACTTTATGAATTTTGGACAAAAGACAATATTTTCAATCTCTTGTAAAAGATCTCTAATTACAACCTGATGGATTTTACCTAAGAGATAATTTTCGATTACATTGTAATGTCCATTGCTTGTATTACTAAAAACCTTATGAACGATGTGTATTATTCCCTGGTTATGACTGCTGTACTTGCCAAAATTATTGATATGATGGGTAAATTATGTCGAGTTATATGATTTCCATATGGCATTTTGTGTTGCTCTTATTTACTCCACGTAGTAATCGAGAATGTCCTTTCCTGTTTCATCATTAATTAACAAAATCATTCATATGTTATGGATGGGATAGGGTTCATATTACAACACAATGTTATGATTTGGGTTTTCAAGTTGTTTGGTTTTCATATGTCGGTAAACATAGGATTGATTATCTGTCTCTATATTTTCCCTTTTACCTCTGTTTATGTCTGGTAACCTTACTGAGTCGTATCCATACTCTTGCCATGATTCTAGTATCTAGAGTTGAACCTCCTGGTCCATAAATGGTAAAGGCCAACAAGGATTGTATGCCAATGCTTCAAAAGGTTAGATGGCTCAAATTTATGTTTTCTTTCCATGGCCATAATTTGAAAATAGCCAGGGATTTCATCTAGAATTTTAATGGATAGGTCACGAAGATTGGGAACATAGAGTTACAGGTCAATGAAGCCATGATTGCAGAGGATATGCATCTCCCCTTAAAGGATGAATTGTGGTTGAAAAACAAGAAAGTAGAAGACATTCCCTGGTCCAAGTTTTTAGTGTCTTCCAAAAAAACGTATGACCCAAAAGGTTTGTCTATCTCCTAGGTTAAAAAGAAATGACGTCCTCTGTTATTGATTATCAAATATTATATTACTTGTGAAAGACGTTATAGTCTATTTTTCTACTTTAATTTTCGACTATTAATGGTCTTCCTAGGGTTTGAGCTCAATCTGCCTTATTACTTGTTGAAAAGCCTATCAAAGATGTCGAAGTTTTACCAGCGCGATCTTATTAATTATGAAAGGAGGATTTTCCACCATGATTTTATTAGAATTATGGTTGAGTTTCATTTGAGTCAAATAGGTGAATCTTGGTAGAGTTTTATCCATAGAAATAACTTCTTAGATACCCAAGATTCAGTCAACCACTCTCATGATTTCAATTCAACGTTTGAGTCCACCAGTTTGATTGGGGTTAATGATATCATTCTCCCTCTTTTTCAAGTTTCTCAAGAGACCCTGCTACAAATTACAAGAAGCATGAGTATGAAATTTGGACTATGTCCTGAACCTAAAATGATAATAAAAAATAGCAAAATATCTATTCAATCCCTTGTTCCCGATGATATTACCCAAACAACTTCACAAGATCACGAGGTAATGAATTATGTTGTTCATGGCTCTTTGGAGGATTCGTTGATAGTGAATAATTTTAAGAATAAACGTCAAGGGAGAAACATTTCGAGGTTAATCAGGGACAAGACTAGGAAGGTATCTAATGCTTCTGCCCCTCTCTCTGTCTCTGATGATGAGTCTGAAGAAACAAAGAAAACTGCTCCTCTTGAGAATGAATCTGTGCCTATTGTTGAAATAAACAAGGAAGACAAGCCACATAATTGTTTAAATGTTGAGGCTTTGTTCTGGAAAGAAAAGTATTTGAGTACTATGCCTATATTGCAAGTAAATATAATGGAGCTTGATGCAGGAGCATCGCCAATATCAAGCGAGCCAGCGCGGAAGGCAAGAGACAGCTGGACGAGCTAGCACAAATTTTGAGTTTCTCTTGGATTTGATGCACGAACATTAATGTGGAAATTTAATGAAGCGCACTTGTATATTGTAAATGGACCTTGAGCAGATTGCTCTCGTCCTTAGTAGGTAGAAGGCATTTAAAGTAGTTAATATATGTAGATAGAATTTAATCCTATAATAGACAGCTTTTGAGAGCGCAAGAGGGAAATGGGATATAGACACCCTCATTGTGTATTGTAACATTATGAAGCATTGGAACAAGAGCATGCAGAGAGTTGTGTAAGAACACCCATGTATAGATATTTGGATATTTGGATTAATAGAAGAGTTTGATTCAAATTCATGGGTTTGTGTTGTTCTCTGTATATTGATGTTGATATGCTCATGAATGTTTGCTTCCTGTTATACATTTTCTTTATGTGCTGTGTATATGATTTCATGTTTGAATTGAAGTCTGAAAGGAAGTAGGAATGAGTTTCAATTGTTTCTCTAACTGAGCAAGGATTCCTGCAAGGAGTGTAGTCGAATTTTCCGCAAGGAGTGTGTTGACAGAGGGTTCAGATAGGGTTTCTTTTGTTCTCATTCTCTCAAAAGTGTAGACAGGCACATGAGTTGTGCAAGGAGTGTGCAGGCTGAGTGAAGTTTCAGGGTTACGAACCTGAGAAAAGCATTGAAGGACTGCTGCTGCAGGCGTGCGCAGAGTCGGAGTATTCAAGCACTTAAAAGTGTTTGAAGGTTTCCGCAAGGAGTGCGAGCAAGAGGTTTCTTTCTGAGAACTTGAAGCCATGGAAAAGATCAGGAGGTATATAACCTTCGATTAATCGCCAAGAGAAGCACAGGGAGCTTGTGCCGTGAAGTGTTTAAACAGGCGTTGCAAGGTTGCGCGCAGGTGGACGAGTTCCACGGAGGAACACTTGGTCATTCGCAGGAATCACCAAGGAAGGACGGATGTACGGTATCCTCTGAGGAGAATCCATGAATTTCCGTGAGCCGTTGGATCTCGTGGAGGTGCAGGGGAGATATTGCAGGTATTCACGAGAGGTTTAAAGCTCATGAGGGGCAGAACCATTGATCCGAGCCACAAGGGCCATTGGATCCATACGTATATCATGTATTGGGGTTTCGTGGGTTGAAGTCCCGTGAACATAGCAATAGAAATCATGAAATCACGATCCACGATATCCCGATAGCTAAAGGGAATAGTGTGGGCCACAGTGGAGCAAGCGAGTGGACAGGTGGCACGCCTTATTGGGGCCTCACAATGAGAAATCCCGATACATATGCATTAGGATTCGCGATATTGTGAACTACGAAATGTCGATGGAGTGAAAGCGTTGAATAGTCAACTCGCACATGTGTCAGAGTTTCGGCACATCGGGCATCAGGAGTCGGGGATGCGAGTGGTTCGACATCGCGAGTGCCGAATTCGTGATAGAGAAAACTCCGATAGGAAAAGGTCAGCGTTGACTGGCTATTGGGTTTTTGGGATCCAAGAGTACAATGTTCGACCACTGACCTTGTGAAGCTGCGAAGTCCGATCCCCCCCGAGTGTGAAGGAGGGATCCCACGAGGATTTCTGTGGGTGCATATTTCCCGATAGGGAAATAGAAGAGCCTTAGAGTTCTTCGTGTTGTGAAGAAGGAAAGATCCTGTGAGTGAACGTGTCTGCGAACATGACTGCATCAGAGCTTGAATTGGAAAATAAACAACTCAAGGAAAGAAATAAAACCTTGATTGCAGAATATGAGAAACAAATTGTTGATCTCAAACATAAATCTGTCATAGTCAAAGGTTAAATGGCAATTAATTCCTCAAGGGTTAACATTTTTGTTACCTCAGATTTACATAATCTTTCTCTTTGATGCTCAAGTGCTTAATTTATAATTTTGTTAAAGTAGGTATGAATGAGTTTGTATTTTGATTTATTGTTTTTTTTCAAAGAGAAGCTACATAATTAAAATTATGTAGCCACTCTATTTTTATATAGTTTGTTTTTAATTAATTTTTGTCTGTATTTATAGGTTTTCAATGGTTGAATTTTGGTCGAGAAGATTGCATACATAATATTTACAAGTTTAGGGAGAAAGTGCACGTTGAAAGTCAGTCTATCATTTGCTAAAGCTCGTAGATATATCTAGAAATATTTTTTGTAAATCTTGTTACAATTTGACTATGTTTAGGGATGAATAATACTTTGACATTATCTCCTTCCTATTTATGAGGAAGTTATCATTAGTGGTTTAAAGATAATAGCTTGAACTCTTTTCTTATAAAGAGTAGGTTTAGTTTGTGTAAGGAATTCAAAATTTTGATGAAGAAGGAGACTTTGACACTGTTCTTTAAATTTTTTTCTTTAATATAAAGACCATAGCAAATTTGAATTTCAATATGCATTTCAAGTATTGATGCTTGGTACTATTACTGGTATTTGTTTACTTTATCTTTTATCGAAATTTGATTATTAAATATTATGTTGCAGTATTACGATTTTCACAATTGTTTACTATTAATCAATTGTGTTGATTCTTCCTATTGTTTCATATTATAATCGACCGATTGAATTTGTATATGAATGTTGTGTTTTATAAGGTCTATCTAACTGTTTAGACATGCTTTTATCCTATTCATAGTTGCAATATTGAAACATATGCTTAATGATTTATATCCTTTAGGCATTGTTTATCTTGATTAATTCATATGCAAAAAGAAAGATTACATCTGGGTGATATTTAGATTAGTATTTAAATTTATTAGAATAATAATTACTACGACTGATTCTAGAATAAGAATAACTTATTTGAAATAATTTATACAACTCTTGTTTTATATTTCTTTTAGTAAACGTTATTGAAAAATAAAATCTCCTTTTGTAGGAGTAAAATTCCATCTGTGTTTTGAGTGAGTTTTATTTCAAGTTCATTTTTATTTTTAAGTAGTTCTGTTCCTTTGCTGATTATCTCAAATTTCAAATATTCTATATCAACAAACACACAGTTTAGTCTTGAATAAATAACAAGTGTGAGTTTAGGTTTAGATTAGTTTAGTTTGTCTTAGTTTTAGCTTAGATTAATCAAGGGCAATTGGACCTAGAACCAGTCAGAATCACCATTTCAACATAAAAGGATCTATTTGGGATCTTGACCGGGTGATTTTTCCAAATGTTGAATATGGTCATTTTTGGCCATCAATAGGTTCCTATTCTTGTAGGTGTAAAGTTATCTGCATATCAGTGTCCCAAGACATAGGAAGAGGAAGAGGGCATGTCCCATGTTCCATATGCTAGTGCAATTGGTAGTTTGATGTATGCAATGGTATGTACTAGACCATACATTGCACATGCAATGGGAGTTTTGAGAAGGTCTATGTCAAAACCAGGGAAGGAGCATTGGAAAACAATAAAAATGGTTTTCATGTATTTGTGTGACACTTATTTTTATGGATTGTGCTACTAAGGAATACCATGATTGGATAGAGTGTTGGGCACACACGGGTTTTTTGACACGGATTGGGCTAGAGATCTGGATAACAGAAGATCTACAAGTGGGCATGTGCTTAACCTATTTAGAGGAAAAATCAGTTGGATGTGCAAAAGACAGGCTGTAGTGGTGCTCTCAACTATAGAAATTGAATACATGGCAACCAATCATCCAAGAAAGGAAGCAATATGGTTACAGAGATTGTCTTCAGGTATTGGGTTGGTACAAAAAGAAATAAGGTTAGATTGTGATAGTCAGAGTGTAATCTTCCTGGCAAAGAACCTAGCTTGTCATTCAAAGACAAATCATATTGATGTTTAGTATCACTTTGTGAGAGACATGGTTGAAGATAAGAAGGTGTTGCTAGAGAATGTTGACACTTTGAATAATGTTGCAGATTCATTGACAAAGTCGGTGAGCTCTGAGAATTTCTCCTGGTGTAGAGAAACAATGGGAATTGCTTCCCTATATTGTTGACTTTGTAATCTTGTGACCCCTTGTATGCAAAGAAAATACCAAGTGGGAGAATGTTGGGTAGGTGTTATATTCTTTGCATGTGTGTGTGTTGAGGGGGGGGGGGTTGCGTTTGATTTGATGACTACGTCTGACGGTCCCTCCCTAGAAGTTATATTTGTGTCATGTGTGTCAGGTGATTTCCTAGGGGGGGGTTCAAGGGGGGGCTAGGAGTGTCCACCCTAGTTACGCGGAGCATTCAGGGTAGTGCTCTAATTTTGTTTTTTGCAATTTTTTCTATTTTACTGTTTTTCACTACTTTTAGCGATTTTCTAAATTAATCCAAGATTAATGGATTACAGTTTTGGTAGCTACAAAATACCTATTTTTTTATATATATTATATTTCAAATGTTGAAATTAATACAATGAAGAGTTGAGAGGTGCGACACCAAGGAACGCTGGTTTTCTCTTGGTTAAGGGTTTCCGGTGTAAATCTCTTTATACTATATGTATGAGCCATTGATTGCTTTAAGTTTTTATTAAGAATATGTATGCATTGATTTACTTCAGAGGTTTAAAACCTACATTGTCTCCTATGGAATCTACATAAACCTATCCATGCCCCACCAAACATGGGAAAGAAGTTTCCAAAGGGGGGAAATATAACTCTACACATGCTATGGCCATCCAAACCATTGAAAATATTGTCATTTAACCATGTTATTTATATGATCTCACCCACAATTCAACCAAACATTATCCATCACTCCCAGAATTAAAGTACCTTTTTAACACCAATGATTTAGAACCTGATTCCTTCTCTCCCATGGTGTAAATTTCCCTCCTTGAATCATCGATTAATATATTAAGTCCTTATGCACCAGTAATCCCTATGAATTGTGCGATATATACAACCATTATTCTCATCATTTTCCCAAGATACTCCAATTCATAGATGCCCTTTCCGTTGCTCGCCATCTCAATTCATCTCTTGAGGATAAGCCAACCGTAGTTAGGGATAGTTTTAACCTTTGACATCAAAGGTTGTTTTAGAAAGAGGGTAAATGATCCAGATTACTTTGAGAATGAAATGAAGGTGGAGATATAACAATTAAATACACATAAATATTGCAATAAACAAAGAGATACAATAATACATAATTTCTATTAATGAGAGAAATGTACAGAAACTATAAAAATACAGAGTTAATGAATTCACTAGAATGGTGGCAGCTTATCTTTGAGAAGAGATGTGATGGCTATGCTCATTTGTAAGAATATGATGTTTACAATGGGGCTCCAAAGTCCTTTTTAACATAAATAAAATCCAAAACCCTAACCATGGGAGATGAAATGACAAAAGGTTTGTGGGCCCCAATGGGGGTAGTTGATACGCCAACTTACCGAGGGCATATATTTTTCATACGATCTCCGTTTGGGTCGCATGATAACTCATTGGAAAGGTATATCCAAGAAGAAAAAATTTCGACTGGGCCCAGGACAAAGCCTTTAAATAATGCTTGGGCCCCCAAACATCAAAAAACATTGTTTAGGGCCTCAAAATGAACCCAGAAGTTTGAGACTTGAAAAACTATAGAAAAAATGCCAAGTTAGAAAACTGTATTTCGATACATTGAAATAAGTGGAGTGCCTCTTCCATTCACACATGTGGATGAATGGGACCCCACTGCATTTTATTATTGACAACGGAAGCCATAAGAACCTCATCTCAACAGATATTGTCAGGAAGTTGGATTTGCTGACAATAGCACACCCACAACCATACAACATTAGGTGGCTTCGTTGGGGTTGAGATCTTTGCATCAGCAAATAGTGCTTCCTATCCTAAGACATCAAGCCCTTCAAGGATGAGGTACTATGTAATGTTTCCCCACTGGAAGTCTATGATGTTCTGTTAGGCCAACCATATATGTGGAAACATAATGCTGTTTATGAGTCTCGACCCCGTAGTGTTATTGTTGCTCTGGGGGGTCATCTCTACAGGGTACCAGAGGTAGTTCCGACTATTGTCCTGCAAAAATAATGCCACAAAGTAGTCTCTCATATGGAAAAGTTTAGATTATTGATGACCTGGTAAGAAGGAAAAAAATGACACTGCAACCACTACAGCCTCGACCCAAGACCTTTATATCCAACATAAGAAGATCAACGATGTTTTTTTGACGTGTATGGGCCCATGAAATAGCCAAATTATTTGTCCTAGTCCTAGTCGAAATGTGTTCTTCTCGGATAGAACTTTCCAATGAGATATGGTGCACTCCAAATGGATATCTTATTCAAAATTTACACCCTTGGGAAGTTGACTTATCAACTACCCCCATGGGGGCCCGCAAATCTTTTGGCATTTCATCTTTCGGGGTTAGGGTTTTGGATTTTATTTATGTTAAAAATACCTTTAGATCCTCATTGTAAAAATCATCTTCTTGTGAATGAGCGTATCTCTCAAATCTCTTCTCAAAGATAAGTTTCCACCATTCTAGCGAGTTCATTCACTCTATATTTTTACAGTTTCTGTACATTTCTCTCATTAGTAGAAATTTTGTATTACTGTATCTCTCTGTTTCTTGAAATGTTTATGTGTATTTCATTTTTTAATCTCCATCTTCATTTCGTTCTCAAAATAATCTGGATCAATAAACTAGTTGTTGAAATTGGTCCTCCTCTTGTCAAAACTGATGAGAACACCATGCACATTCTTTACATTTCAACTTCCATGGGATCAATTTCTTCTGGAAATCCTTCATTTTCATCAAATGTACATTAAAGTGCCCCTTTTATGTTCAATTTACCATTGGTATTAACATTGGTGCAACCCCCATCTGTTGGTTCTACATCTAACTCTATAGAAGTGTCCTATGTGAGCCAAACCTCTCGTTCCTATGGTGTTGACAAAGGGTTCACTATCCCATCTTCTACCACCATAAAATTAACTGATAACATAGACTTTGGTACCCCTATATTTTATTTTTATGAATAAATCCTAGAGTCCCTTACCTGAGTGAATTATCCTTGTGATGATATGCATCATCATTCCTACTTTTTACCCCAACAGACAAGTCCCTTCAACCAAAATGTTGTTGAGACAAAAGACTTTCTCCCCCATGGAAAAATTTATTTCTTTGAGAATCCCATCCCTACACCTAATGCATTTGAGGAAGAGAATATGGCCAACATTTCACCTATCATCAAGTTGGATATCTATGTTAATTCTAGTGTTAAAAACATCATTCTTGAATCAAATTGTTTCCCTAAAGAGATTGTTGCTTATAAATCCCTTTTATGAGAATTTTGTGATGTTTTTGCATGCTAATATTTAGAGATGCCTGGAATTGATCCTACCATAATTGAACATCACACTAATACATAGTTTCATGCTATTCCTTTCCATTATAAATAATGAACTATGCACCCTGACAAGGTCCTCACTATCAAATCCGAAATCGATAAACTTCGTCAGGTAGGATTCATTTACCCTATTGCATACACATTGTGTGTAATACCCTTAGTTGGATCCCCAAAATATAAATGTAAATGTATTCATGATAAAAGGTTGATAGTAGAACAATGTGTCCAAGAGCCGAATAATGTAATATGTAATTGTACATTGAATATTAATAATAAAATACACCACTGGTTGTAGATGAAGAAGGACAAAAAACATGGGGGCTATGATTCCACATGAGAGGAATGAAAGGGGGCTTAGGGGGATTAAAGGGGGCCAAAGTAAAATATTAATATTTTATCCTAAGCCTATTTCTTATACTTTATGTTATCCTAAGTCTTTGGAGCCTTGGGATGATTTGCAAAGTGAGATACATGGGATTCTTCGGAAGCCACATGGTGCATTATTGGCATGAAAATATATGCAAAATTTTAGAGACATGTAAGAGGATTATTGTCATTTATTCCTTGGAAAAAGTTATCTCTGAGAGACCAAGTTGTTATCCAATAATTGTATTAGAATTATGGGAAAGGAATTTCCTATAATTATGGCTGTGATAAAATATGGGAATTGCTGCCCTCAAACCATGGGGAAATTGTGACCATGTGTAAGGGACATGGTGGACATTGGGAAACTCAATTACAAATAAGAATTCTTAGAGTCCCTAGAAGAGATATTTCTTGGAGAACCTATGTTGGAGCCCTAGAGGGAAGTGTGATAGCTTGAGGGACTATGTGGTAAAGAATGGGATCCCATTCCTTGGGTAATGCAGGTTGACGGGAAAATAGAGTTGGTGGATTGAAATTGATGTAGGAGTCAGTAGATTGTGAATTGTTGGGAATTTGGGATATTTGTGAGGATTATATCCAACCATAGGTGTTTCATCATTATGGACTCATATCCTCATATCAAAGGTGGCCCTATTGTAGAAATATAATAGGAAACAACGAGCCTATGGTTGGGTGTTTATTTCCAAAAATTAAGTGAGTATGATTTACCTATGTAAATGTTGAATGAATGTTACTTATGTTGGAAAAACATGACCGTGGAGTAATAAAATAAAACAAATGCAGAAAAAAAACACAGAAGATACACAATACAATAGAGACACAGATTTATGTGGTTCACCCAGTGTGGGCTACATCCACCAGAGAAATTGCTAGGTCCTTCCTTTATTATTATCCAACATATGAAGGGATACAACCTACAGCAAAACCCGTTGTAACTTCCTCTTCTTTCTCTCACAGTCTCCTATCTCAGAATACAATATTCACCACCATAGATAGCCGCAAGACATTTCCCTCATAAAATAGGGTTTCCTTCTAGGGAAAAAAAACCCTAACATAATTTCTACCATTAGATCTGCGACCTTATAATGAACGGTCTAGATTTACAATGAACTTACAATATACTTTTACAAGGCAGTTTTTCCTTTGAGGGCTTCACCCCTGAACCCCCATCGGGGGACGCTGCCCCTGAACCCTCGTTGGGGGCCTACTTGCCCCTAGCTGGGGGGATAGCCTCCTCGGACCCCGCAAAGGGGGTACCCCCCTCTACACTCCCCCGCGTGGAAGAGTGTACATACTTCTGGGGTATAAATACTTCATGGGGTATAAACATGGCTAAAAGTAAAAGACCTCTGAATCAGGAAGATAATCAGGCTTCACAACCAACAATCTCCCACTTGGAGACTAATTTCAACAACTCCACCGCTGCTATATATGCTGGACTCTGAACCTTATTGGACCTAGCAAATTTTTCATCTTTATCTTCATTCTTGAAGACCAACTGAAACTAAGCAAGAACTCAATTTCTCTCTGGTTACTCCCTTTGTTAACATGTCTGTAGGATTCTGGCTAGTGTGTATCTTTTCCAACTTCAAATCTCCATCTTCCAAGGAGGATCGTATGAAGTGGTACCTATTGGAAGCCAATTCACTTTTTCCATTGTTTTATAAGCTTCCTACACCAATGTTTTGCAAACATCAATTTTTCGTCACAATTTTTTCAACGACACTTTTATTTTTGCGACATTGACACATTTATCTTCATTGTGTTTTTCACGACTGTAAGCGTGAAAACTTCATCTTTCGAAGTCTCATTGAAATCATTATTTGAACTGTCGTTATCTCTCTTGTCAATATGCTTATTGCGCTTACATTGCACTTATCGTTATGTAGCTGGCAATACTTTCGATCTATACTCATTGAACATTCTTGTATTGATTGTGTGACTAGGTTTCATCGAGTTTGCAATGCATTAGAATTTGGATTTGCATTCATTTGACTTACTTGACCTTTGGTTTCATAAGATACATGGGTGTTATGATTAAATCTTTCATATATATATCTTTTTAATTTAATGCCTATGTTTATGTTTTCATAACTATTGGTATGTTGGTTACATGAGCACCCGTTGGCACATTGGTTAAACTATTGATTATATGAGATGATACATTGGTGCATATTTGATTTTGGTTTCAAATTGAATAATTGATGGTTTAAAACTTTAGCACAATGTTGATTGCATGTTGGTTTATACACTCACCATGTGTTTCATTGGTTGGGAAAATGACTTGATTGTTGAAATGCTATAATGGATTGAACAGCTATGTAAATTGACGGTTGTACTTTGGCAATAATTGTTTTGCATGGCAGAGATAAGCTCCACCACCTTCGCACGATGGCATTTATGCCTATCCCATATTCATCGTTCACTTATGTTAGCTCGGGTAGCTCCGATCCTGTGTGTGTTTCGATCCAAACCCTCGGCTTACCATGTGCTCGGCTCCATGGCACCAGTCGTGCGAATCGAGCCAAACAACAACCAGGACTTGTTAATGTTTGACAATGCCCGCAAAGACTTGGAGGAAAACGAATGGCTCACCTTTATACAATGATTTGAGGGTTTTAACCTCTGTGTTGCAAGACAATTCGCCTTGACTTTCGATGGATGTAGAGCCAAAGTGGGTGACACCTAGTTGGAAATTGACGAAAAATTCACCGGCTCTGATACAGGTTTACCTGCCACAGGCCATCGTTGGTTCAAAAATTGTAAGGTCGAGGAGGTGCCATGGACACTGCTGTTCGTTTCACACAAGGTCACCTCTTGTGACAGAGGTATGCCCATCTCTGCACTTAAACCACGATGGCACGATACTTTGATGATAGTCAAGCAGTTCGTGACCTGTGAAGGTCGATACAGACTTGTTTTTCTCTACCACCTGCGTTTGCTAATGAGTTTTATGGGATACTCGTTGAATATGCCTTTTTACTTTCATCGTAGCCTATATAAAATGTTGAAAAGGTTTAAACGACAGAAGGTTGACAGTAGCCTGTTCCACTATGGGCTTATTAAGCTTATTGTTGTGCATCACTTGAGTTTACATGGTGATAGTTAGAAGGATTTCATCGCCCGAAATGGTTTCGATGACACTGACCCTGTCCAGGTTGACAAACCTATGGTGAGTGAAGCCAAGGCCGAGCCGCCTGTGCCCTTCCATATCCTACTGCCTCCTCCTAAACCCTCGACCGACCCTAAGGTTGACTTACCCGACGCTATAACTGAGAAGTGTGAGACTATTAAGAAGCCTGCGAGAAAAAAGCCCAAGGCAAACCCTACTGCTAATGCCAAAGGGAAAAGGAATGCCCGACTCATTTCGAGAATGGCTAGAAATAAGCCCAAACCCTCTATTGAGTGAGACCCTATTGTCCTTAGTGAGGATTCTGATTCTGATGTGGAATGTTTCTTAGCCAGCGAGTACCCTCACTCGCAGGGTTTATGTCCCGAGCCACCTTACGATTTCGTGTCAAATCTTCCCCCCTACTTGAGGAACGACCCTAGCTACCCTGGTATTAAATTGCCTACCAAAACCCTCAGCCATATGATCAAACCCTCGCCTGCTCTTTCAAAACCCACACAGTCATCCTGTGACCAATGCAATTTATGGTTGGAACGATACTACATCGACGTTCCCATACTCCAATCGAAAATTCAATCACTGGAAAGACGAATTGAGGTGTTGACCAGCCAAAGAGACCAACTCCAAGCAGCTGATAAGAAGCAGAAGACGACAGGCTCCATCCTTTTCAAAAATGTTGAATCGGCCACAGCCGTTATCAACTCCAAATTGTCGTGATTCAACCATACAGGTATGATTTTTATATCGTTTTAGTTCTGTGAGTGACCATGAGTAATATAGTGATTGAAATTTAGTCTTCGAATAGCTCTGTTTATATTTTGAAATGATTTTGTCATAATGTGTTTATCCTATACAATGTTTTCGCTTGCTAAAAATGAATGGAATTTCGATTCGGTTACATGATTTATCCAGCTTAGTCACTGATGGTTTTATTAGATTTAATTGATTTTCGATTGGATTTGATTTGTTAGATTGAGTTAAAATTGATGGTTTTCTTTCGATCGAATTCGTTGTGAATACGATCATGTTTGGATTTGATTTCTTTATGGTTTGTATACTGTGATTGGCAAATGATTTCAACGAGTTCGGTTGTTACGATTTTTTAATATGTTGTGTCCTATGATTTTCTAAAATTGGGAATACAACTCTGTTCGATTTTAATGTGGAAAGAATGACTCTGTCTGCGCAAATAATATTCATGCCCGAATCATGGAATGGATTCGATTCGTGACAACTATGCTAAAATCCCAGCCAATTAATTCGTTTGATTGACTTGCTGTTAGTTCGATCATTTTCATGAGTTAGATTCGTATCATAAAGGAATACTCTGTTTGATTTTAAATTTGTAAAATGAATTAATTGACTGTGTTATCTCTACCAAATCCGGTTACAATTCGTTTGAATCGAACGATTTTGGTCAAGGTCAATCGATCTTGTTTACCCCAATTTGCAAAAACAAACGATCGGATATCTCATACGAACTCTGTTACACCCTGTTACGATCTCATTTGTTGACAATTATGCACCAGTATTGGTTTAATTCGCTTATGGTATAAATCGTTTGATATGTCGTTACAGCTATAACGAATTGTAAATGATTTTGTTTAGATTCGATCATATCTCCTATTTAAACATTGCCTACGATTTGTTTGATCATATTGGTTTCAATTGGATATCAAATGATTTCTCAGCGGTTAATGATGATTCCGTTCACCCGACTTATGATAACAATCGAAACAGAGTACACCTATCTCTGTATTTGGTTGAATGATTTTGATCCTGTTTGATTTCGAATGGTATAATAATTTCAAACTAAATGATTCATTTTCAAATAGTGATTGGATTTTAATTGACTTTAATTCTTTAAAAGATTTTTAATCAATTTTAATGCTGATTCTGTGTCTTATTTTAGACCAGCTACATAATCACATGATTATGTAGCTAGTCTATAGAATTAGTTTTTTATTATTTTATTAATAAAAGATCCTTCTAACTTGTTCATTTTTGGTCATTTTCAGGTAAATTCGAATTGCAAGGGATATGATGGACAGTCTAGGGGATATTTGTGTATTTAGTTTTATTTTAGTTTCCTAGTTTAGTTGAACTTGGGATATCTTCCCAGATTTATGTAAATAGTTTGATAACTTCCACAGGGAGGTTTTACCCTGTGGAAAACTTATAAATACTTATTATTTTTGTAATAAGGATCATCCTCACTTGTGGGAGAACCAGGCTATGGAATTCTAATACAAACTGAGACAGAAGTTGATGTTCTGCTACAACTTTCGCTTTCATAATATCAATCTTTTGTTTCATGTTTATGCTTATCAATTTGCATTTGATTAATGACTACTTTAGCTATCATTGTCTTTTGCAAAATGATATGAATTAATTAATATGATCCATGTCTGATTTCTTTCACTAATTTAAAAACACAACAATTACTTGGTTCAGTTTATGAATGACAGATTTCTCTTCTTCATCAATTGAATTATTTATGTATAGATCTTTGCATACTGGTTTACCTAATTGTAGAGATTTATAAATTATATGATTGTTGTGATTTTTATGTCTTGTTTGTACTGTAAACAAACTTGAAGAGCATCGCAGCTATCGTTTACGAGCAACTTCTGGATTATTCGGTGTGGGTTTCCTCCCTCCGATCTGCTAAAACAGTCATCATACACAGGACAAATTTGGAGCGTTTCCAGGTCAGTTTGTTATTTATTTGTTTATTATATTATTAGTTTAGTTAGACATATGTTTTAGTTTAGATTAGTAATTAGAATTAGTATATTAGTAGTTTAGTTTAGTTAGTTTCTGTTTTATCTCTGTTCATAACATTATAAAATCAACAAAAAATATCTGTCTCTGTCTTAGGGAAAAATGCAAATGAGTTTTTCAGTTTTTATTCAAATCTGTAAATTGTAGATATTGTACATTTTGTGAATAAGTTATATTTCATTTAGTAGTTAGTTAGTTAATTAGTTTGAGTTAGTTTAGTATTAGATAGTAGATTATATATATAGAATAGTTAGATTAGTTAGTTTGTTTTAATAGTTAGTTTTTAGTTAGATTAGTTTATTAGTTAGTTTTTAGTTAGATTAGTTTATTAGTTAGTTTTAGTTTAGTTAGTTTTATTTGTTTTCTTTTAGTTAGATTAGTTTTAATAGTTAGTTTAGATTAATTTTCTTTTGTTTTCTTAGGACCTTAGATCGGCTAACGGAGCCGCTAAACCCGTCAGGGTGGTTCATCCCAAATGGCTTGGGTTATTAGACAACCCCAGACCAGTTCCACTCTCTCAGTTGACGGACGATCGATTTCGCACGTCAAAAAATGGCGCTAGAAGGAGGGCCTGAACTTAATTAATGGCACGAGGCGGTCACAAGACTCCTCCACCCCCTAATCTCTCACCTATAGTGACTAGAAGTCATTCACACGATAATATTCTCCTTCAAATAGAAACTACTTCAACCGAAGATCCACAGATCACAGTTGAGCCAGCAACCCCTAATCCTACAGGTGGTGACATACAATAGATTGTCCGTCAATCTCTTATTAAAACACATAGTGCCTTAGCCTGTTTGAGGCAACCAAACCGTCCGTGGGGTCAACCTTTGGATTTCTCTGATATCAGAGAACAATTAGGTGACACTAACCTCACTGTGAATCCTACAGATCCAAACTTGAATCCTGCTGCAGGAGGATCTGGGATACCTCCTTCACCACCTCCATCATCTCCTTTCTCTTTTGGAGGAGATTCCTCTAACGAAGGCAATTCCCCTTCTCAACCTTCCACACCCACTACCCCAATGGAAAATCAGAATAACCCTTCTAGACCCTGGTTGGACCAGGATGTCGTAGCCGTACCTGGAGCTCAACATCCTTTACCCAAGCACCCAGAGAAATGGCTCCCCAAGTTTGATCCTGACTCAAAACAGATTGCTGAAGATCATATAAAAAAGTTTATGTTAGCCATAAGACTCCACAATGTCGAACATGAAGACATTGTCTGTAGGTTGTTCCCGTATACTTTTGAGGGTAATGCATCCACTTGGTACTTTTCCCAACAACCTCATACCATCGTGTCTTGGGAGAAATTTGAGTCATGCTTTTTGGAAAAGTTCGGAGACGGCAAGCCTCCAGAAGTCCTAGTCATGGATCTTTCAAGCTTAAAAATGAACCCAAAAGAAAAAGTTAAAGACTTTAATCAAAGATTCTTAACATTTAAAAACCAAATCCCTGTAGATTCTATGCCTTCTGAGAGTCTTATAATAGCATACTACACTAAAGCTTTGCATCATAGTATAGCTATTTGGGTTAAACGATCTAAGAAAGCCACGTTGTTAGAAGCCTTCGAGGAGGCCAGCCAGATTGAAAAGGACATACTTAGTCTTAAATATTCTTCTAGCAATGAAACTGAGACTGTTTCTTCTTCCAAAAAGAAGATTGAAATACTCCCCAAACCCACGCAAAGTAAAACACAACCTGAAAGCTCTGATTTGGAAAACCTGACCAAAGTTGTTCAAAAAATGTCAAATCAAGTTATAGACTTAAAAAGGTCAACCGAAGAAGCTTCCTCAAGTAAAGGTCCTTACAAACCCCCGTTCCGGAAGCCTTTTCCCACCAACCGACCTAGCCCAACCACCGAAGGTCTTAATCTAGAAAGTTTGCAATGTGCTCTTCAAACAATTCTAGAAGCCCAAGATAACTTGATGCCTCCTGAGATTCCTGAGGAGGTAGTTGAACCAGAGACAGTCCAAGAAGAAGAGTCTTCTCCGAACGTTTTTGGACATTTCTCGGATAACATCTTCCAAGACAACTTCGAGACAGTTCACCCTTATAACACTAGGAGTAAGACTGCAAATAAACCTTCTTCCGAAAATACTACAACTTCACCTCCAAAGCAGTCTAAATCAGCTGAGCCTAAACAGAGTAATGTAAACCCCAACTTAGATTATGATGTTGTAGAAGATCTAAAAAAGTTAAGGGCTAACATTTCTATTTATGAGTTGTTGAAATTTCCATTTTTGTTGCAAAAAATGTTGCAAAATATTTCAGAGAATGGAAAAAATGGTAATTCTAATGGTAACAAGGTTGTGCAAAGTAAAACTCCCCAGAAGACTTCCACTAAAAATAGTCCTGATCCTCAAGATAAAGGAATCCTTCCTGTAAGTAATGTAAATAATGTAAATAATGTAGATAAAGTAGCCTTAGAAACTGCGAGTAAAAAGCCACAAGCTACTACTCTTAGTACTCGCAAGAATGTACCTCCTTTTCTATTAACTTTCGAGATTTTTAACAGAAATGTGCATAATTGCATGATAGACTCAAGGGCGTCATCCAATGTGATGCCTTGGTCTGTATGCTAGAAAATTAACACTGAAGTTGAACCATCGACTTTAAAAATCATACAACTTGATCAAACAAATGTCAATGTTATAGGCGAACTAAAGAATGTGCTTATTAGATTATCGTCTAACCCCAAGGTTCATCAAGTTATTGATATAATTGTTGTGGATATTCCAGAAGTGTATGGTATGTTTTTAAGCAGGGACTGGTCGGAGCAGCTACATGGTTATTTTGCAACAGATTGGTCCCATCTATGGCTTCCAGAGAACGAAAAGCCTAATAAAATCAGAGTAAATCATGAGCGCTACCTTAAGTTCACGGTCACTGATTTGAACGATCCCAACGAACCGTATACACCTCCTGCTGATTCACCTGAAGTACAAGGAATGGACACCGTCTTCAGAAATTTCATGGCCGAGGCTTCACCTATCACCAATCCAGAACAAAAGTCCGAGATTTTAGCATATATGCAGCCAACAACTTCCACTCAACGATCCCATGTACCCAATGCAAATCAAATTTGGTCTTTGTATTTCGACGGATCAAAGTCCAAAGAAGGAGCTGGAGCAGGCTGCATCATTATCGATCCGGCAGGTAACAAAACATTGATAGCATGTAGGTTGGAATTTGAATGTACTAACAATACTGCAGAATATGAGGCTTTACTGCAAGGTCTTAGAAAAGCTTTGGATATGAACATTCAAAATTTAACCATCTTT
Organism: Picea engelmannii; assembly: GCA_009831015.1. Classification (NCBI taxonomy): domain Eukaryota; kingdom Viridiplantae; phylum Streptophyta; class Pinopsida; order Pinales; family Pinaceae; genus Picea; species Picea engelmannii. The sequence continues at coordinate 109,204 of ML808506.1, read as the reverse complement.
GGCGACTCCGAAATATTGGTTAGACAGGTAAGAGACTCTATCCACTGTCTTTCTCCGCATCTCAAAAGCTACCAGTCTGAGGTATGGAATTTAATGAATAAATTTTCTGCTTTCAATATAAATTCCATTCCTAGGTTGAATAACTCCGAAGCAGATTTATTAGCTAATGTAGCTTCTAAACTTCTTCCTGTAGAAGGCTTGTCCCCAGACGCATTCTCAGTTGAGCTGCTGTTTCGACCATCCATTCCTGACAACATCACAAACTGGAGAGTATTTGACGAAGATCAGCAGATTATCAACTTTCTGCACATGGAAGAAACCTTTCAAGGCCCGATGATAGATGAACGCACACATGACGACAATTTGCATGATTTTACGGTAATACCTGATCCGAAAACTCCTGAAGCTCTATCGGATATGGTAAACTTGATCCCAAAATCTGTAGTTAGATTAGATAAGTTTTATGATTTTCAAGATAAATTTAAAAAGACGGTCAACAGTAAAACCAATAGTTCCTCGTTATCTTATGAAAAAGTAAATTTAGGAACTAATGAAAATCCTCAGTGCATTAATCTAGGCTTGGGATGTTCTCGACAAGAAAAAGATGAATTCATTAAATTATTTAAAGAATTTAAAGATGTCTTTGCATGGATGTATGATGACCTTAAGACTTTCGATCCTAATATCATACAACATGTCATCCCGATGAAGCCCCAAACCTTACCCTTCCAACAAAAACAGAGAAAAATGCACCCTAAACTAGAACCGACCGTTCAAAAAGAATTGAATAAACTCCTTAATGCTAAAATAATTTTTCATGTTAGGCACACTCAATGGGTTTCTAACCTCGTCCCAGTCTGGAAGAAAAATGGGGAAATCTGACTCTGTGTCGATTTTCGAAACCTCAATAGAGCGTCTGATAAAGACAACTATCTTGTCCCACCTATGGAACAGTTCCTTCAACAGGTATTTGGTTCCGAGAGGCTATCCTTACTAGATGGTTTCTCTAGATACAACCAAGTCCTGATGTCTCCACCAGATCAACTCAAGACTACCTTCCGTACCCCGTGGGGCACTTATGCTTATCGTAAAATGCCCTTTGGATTGATTAATGCTGGTGCCACTTTTCAGAGAGCAATGGATATTGATTTCTGAGGCTTAATCAATCAGTCCATTGTAGTTTACTTAGATGATGTGGCTGTATTTTCTAAAAACAAAAATGATCATCTAGCTCACTTGCGAGTCGTCCTACTGCGATGTCGTAAATACAACATCTCTTTGAACCCTAAAAAGTCCATCTTTGCAGTAGAATAGGGTAAACTCTTAGGATTCATTGTGTCTAGCGAAGGAATGATTATTGACCCCGAAAGGACTCAATTCATCGCAAAACTTCCTCCTCCTACATCCAAAAAATCCATGCAGTCTTTCTTAGGCCAGATTAACTTTGTGAGAAGATTTGTCCCTAGCTTCTCTGAAATGGTCAGGCCTTTACATAATTTGATTAAGAAAGACACCCAATATCACTGGGGACCCCTAGAAAACCAATATTTTAATGCAATAAAGAAGGCTATAATAGACGCTCCGTCTCTCATGAGCCCATATTTTTCCCAAGACTTTACACTCTATACTTTTGCCTATGACCGTTCCTATGCCGCCGTCCTAACCCAAAAGAATGTCGAGAACAATGAAGTACCCATCTCCTTTATGAGATCCTCTTTCAAAGGCACTGAACTTAATTACCCAGCGGTAGATCGGCAAGCCTATGCTATTTTCAAAGCAGTTAAGCACTTCCAGTCTTATCTTTTGAAGTCAAGGACGAAAGTCATTGTCCCCTACCCAGTCATGAGGAACTTGTTAGTGCAGAAGGAACTAGGAGAAAAGAGAGCCAACTGGGTCACCTCCTTACAGGAGTATGACTTAGAAATCACCCCAGCTCAGATAGTGAGAGGCCAAGGGTTATGTAAGTTAGTTGCTGATTCAGCAACAGGACAACAAGAAGAGAGAGATACGTCAAACCTAGGTCAAAGCAATCAAAGTTTAATCTGTTGCGTACAAAACTCTATTAGTCCTTGGTACGACGATATTAGATTCTGTCTTGAACATGGGTCAGACCCATGTCACCTTGATCCCGCTAAAAGAAGAGCGTTGAGATTGAAGTCTTCCTCCTTTCATCTAATTAATGGTATCCTGTTTCGTTAAAGTTTTGACGACGTACTGATGCGTTGTCTTGAAAAGGACGAAGCATAGAAGGTCTTGCTCGAGTTGCATGCAGGAGAAGCTGGTGGTCATTTTGGAGGTGACACCACTGCTCATAAGGTTCTAAGAGCCGGTTATTACTGGCCCACTCTTTTTAGAGACACCCATGCCTTGTGTCAA
>ML808506.1:68725-97428 GCA_009831015.1 Picea engelmannii | reverse complement strand
TCCATTGCGTTGCTTTATTTTTACCTTTCCCATTCCAACAATTTTGCATGGTGCATCATCACCCAAATGAACCTGTCCAAAATCACCTTGAACATAATCTAGAAAATGTTTCCTATGGGGTGTGGCATGAAATGAAGCTCCTGGATCTACTACCCAAGACTCAAAAATATTATCTATAGAAAGAATCAAAGCATCTTGTAACACATCACCTGTTACATTTGCTTCTTGATTTCTCTCCTGCTGTCCATCTCTTTGTTTCTTTGGATCTTTGCAGTCTTTCTTCAGATGTCCTTTCTTCCCACAATTCTAGCACTCTATCTTTCCAAGTCTAGATTTGGATCTTCCCTTCCTAGAATTCCCACGGTTCCCAAAACCCTTTCCTCTATCCTTTTGTCTTCCCCTGTTCTCCATGTTCAACGCATTTCCTTATGTCTCACCTGTGCTTTTCCGTCGCATTTCCTCACTAAGGATAACACCAACAACATCAACAAATTTTAAAGTATTTGAACCAGAGACAGAGTTACTTACAACCATGACCAAGCCGTTCCAACTTTCTGCAATGAGAACAAGATTAGAAGAGCCCTGACCTCATCATCAAAGTCCACTTTTACATAACTTAGTTGATTAGTAACCATATTAAAATCATTTAAATGATCTGCAACAAACCCACCTTCCGACATCTTCATATTAAATAATTTCTTCATTAGAAATACCTTATTGGACACCGAGGGTTTTTCATACAATTTTGCCAATGCATCCATCAAACCCTTCGTTGTCTTTTCTTTGGAAATATTGAAAGCCACCAACGCTGCCAGGCTCAGCTGTATCGTTCCTAGATATTTTTTGTTAAGAATATCCCATTCTTTGTCCTTCGTAGCTGCCGACTTCTTTGCTATTCCGCCCAATGGTAGGAATAGATTCTTCTAATATAAATAGTATTCCATCTCCATATTCCATAACTGGTAGTTTTGGCCATTAAATTTCTCGACCCTAAACTTTCCATCTTCCGACCTTGCTCCCACTCGAACCAGGAACCCTCTTTTCCTACGAGTTACCTTTCGCTCTGATACCAGTTGTTGGAAAAACAGGACCGTAGAGCAATAAAATAAAACAAATGCGGAAACAAAACACAGAAGATACACAATACAATAGAGACACAGATTTACATGGTTCACCCAATGTGGGATATGTCCACCAGAGAAATTTCTAGGTCCTTCCTTTATTATTATCCAACATATGAAGGGATACAACCTACAACAAAACCTGCTATAACTTCCTCTTCTTTCTCTCACAGTCTCCTATCTCATAATACAATATTCACCGTCATACATAGCCACAATACATTTCCCTCATAAAAGAGGGTTGCCTTCTAGGGAAAAAAACCCTAGCATAATTTCTACCATTAGATCTGTGACCTTATAATGAACGATCCAAATTTACAATGACATTACAATATACTTTTACAAGGCAATTTTTCCTTCGGGGGCTTCGCCCCTGAACCCCCATCGGGGGACGTTGCCCCCAAACCCCCGTTGGGGTCTCACTTGCCCCCAACCAGGGGGATAGCCCCCCCAGACCCTGCAGAGGGGGTACCCCCCCTCTGCACTCCCTCGCGTGGAAGAGTGTGCATACTTCTGGGGTGTAAATACTTCATGGGGTATAAACACAATTGAAAGTAAAAGACCTCTGAATCAGGAAGATAATCAGGCTCCACAACCAACAACTTATGATATGAAATGAATGCTATTATGTTGTATGTTTGATCCTACATAATTGTGATTGAATGTTTAAAATAATTAATAATAAGACAACATAGAAATATAATATCAAAGTTATAATATATGAAATTATAACCTAGCTAGAAGGCTAGGTAAATTATAAAAATGTACCAAAAATAATATTGAGAAAGTGAAAGGAAATGTTGAAGTAACCCACCATCCTGATAGTGTATAGGTGTGGTTGGGTATGTTACAAACATGGGTCTTTAATCGTGTGCCCATTGCAAAGAAACAAGGCACTATTCATGTCTATATTGATTTATGTGATCTAAATTGGGATTTTCCTAAAGAAAACTATAGACTCCATTTCTTGACCAAATTATTGATGCATGTGCCTAACATGTGATCCTTTGTTTCATGGATTGGTTATCAGGTTATAATCAGATTTAGATTCAGCCCCAAGATCAATACAATATTTTCTTCACTACCCCACGAGGGACCTTCACGTATACTATTATTCCTTCAAATTAAAGAATGTTGGAGCCACATTCCAGGGTGCCATGTTGGTATGATCCCAAGGGGGGCGTATATGGGGTTAAATATATATGATATGATCCCAAAGGGGTCATATAGGGGAGTAATTAAATGTTTATGTAATGGGTAAATGTATATGCAATATTGGTAGAACTAATAATAAAGGGGCCACATGTGCAATGTGTGAATATGTATATATAGAGATCACATAGTAATTATTGAGGACATGTGATTTGGATTTATGAATGTTATTTGGGTATTTGAAGGAGATTCTCCTACACATGTGGCCCCTATATTATTAAGCTGACCACTATTACATATAAATTTACCCATTACACATTTAACCGCCAAATGCCCCCTTTGGGGTCATATCATATACATTTAACCCCATAAACACCCCCATTAGGGTCATACCACATGTCATACTACTTCCATGACCTTTTCCACATTATCTTGTCCTATCTTGATTATCTCATAGCTCTCTTGAGGAAATGGTTACAACACTTACAATACTTGTGTACTATCATCCTTAGGTGTTGCAAATATAACATATAATCAAACCCTCTTAAGTGTGTCTTCTGCATTCCAGCTAGTTGATTATTGGGATTCATATATTCCAAATCTAGCATTACTATCGACCCCCTATGATCTGTAAACTTCCGTGGATGATCCACTAGAAAAGTTCATCACAATAGATCTGATAAATAATTGAAATATTTATTATTAAGGTTATTTTTCCTTAGATTTCAAGAATATTTAGTTACTAATTTTTCTGCTTATGCATGAAATAGATAAAATACATAAAATAACGAATAATAAAATAAAATCACACCATCCAAAAATACACACAAGATATGACCTATGAAACCCAACACAAGAGAAAACCCAACTAGAAGGTGAGGCTGCTTTACTCTCTTTTCTCTGGTATATAAATGATGCAAGTACAAAGAAAGATACACTCTTTGTGGAGTGGCCTGTATGGATGCTACAAAATATCTCCTCCTATGTTTTTCTCACAAAATACCACTCTTCGATGTTTTTCTCAGCTATGGAACAAGATACAATGCAAAATAATGGAACCCCTTCTTCTCCTAATGGCCTGGTATTTAAGATAGCACGATAGCCATCTAGGGGTAGGGTTTTGACTTCCTCAACCTTCAATTGTGATAATATTTTGGAACTTCTAGAATGTTCTTATAAAATAGAATACGTGGCTATCCACACATGTCTAAGTAATTGAGGCTGACATGGCATCCACTCACACACCATGGTGATCAATACGATAGGTCAACTTGCGGGAGGCATAACTTTCTCATACAAAATTCGATTGATGAACAATTTGCTTCGTTGGAAAGGTATCGTTGTGTCGAATATATAACATCATAGGATAGTAATTTTTGGACAAAAAAAGTGTTGTTTGGTGCCTCAAAATGGATCCAAAACATTTCAGAAGGTTTTTTGGACCCCAATTTCCAAATTTGGACCAACCGCCGAAATGACCCTACAAGCTTATTCCTCAAAATTTTCCACTCAAAAAGTATTGAGATAGATGAAAAATAATATAATGATCCAATCCATATCACACCTCCCCATTTAGGGATTCTTTTTGTCCCAAAAATATTTACTGAATGAGGCGAGGAAATTTTTACTCTACCTTCTCCCTGGGGTACCACTTTTCTTTTCCTGTAAGTTGTCCTTTCAACCCAATATGCCAAAGGTCATGCTTCCCTCATCTTGTAGTTCTAGAACGATTATGAAAAATTGTGTTCTATGACAACTCTTACTGAGCATCTAGTTCTAAGTCCTCTATGGAACGTAGGACCTTCTCCTCTTGTTGATCCTGCATGGAAGGATAATAGAGTTTGAGATTATCCACATTCAGTACTGAGTAAATGCGCATGTATGGGGGTATATAGAGTCTGTAGGTGTTATCTCCTACCTTTTCCAATACCTCAAAAGGACCATACCACAAAGCCTATATCTTCTTACTGGTACCCTGTAGCCTTTTCTTATTCAGTTGTAACCATACTCTGTCTCCCACTCTAAATGTTATCTTTGTTCAGTGATGGTCATGTTTATCATTGTACTTCTCCCGTGACTTCTTTAGTGTCTCTTATGATTGCAAATGGATATGCATGATCTTCTATTGTGAAATTATGTAGTACCCTTATAGTCCCATAAAGGATCTCAATTCTGTGACATTTCTTGGTATTGGCCATTCCTCAATGGATTTTATCTTCGCTGGGTCCACAACTATTCCTTCCTCTGAAATGATATGACCTAAATAGTGAATATCCCTCTGGTAAAATGAACACTTTCTCAACTTTTCATAAATATGATGCTTCCTCAATACCTGCAACACCATCCTCAAGTGCCACTCATGCTCTTCTTCAGCCTTTGAATAAATACTTATGTCATCCATAAATGCAATGACAAACTTGTCTAAATATCTTCTGAAAAATTTATTCATTAAACACATGAAGAAAATTGGTGCATTTGACAACCCAAATGGAACCACTGTAAAGTCGTAATGACCATACCTTGTTTTGAAGGAAATCTTATTGATGTCTTCCTCTTTTATTCTCACTTGGTCATATCTAGATCTGAGATCAATCTTGGAAAATATCCTTGCGCCCCTTAGATGATCAAATAGGTCATCTATCCTTGGAAAATAATACTTGTTCTTCATTGTTACCTTGTTCAACTTCCTAAAGTCAATGCAGAGTCCTAACGTACCATCTTTATTTTTCATAAATAAAATTGGTGCACCCCAAGGAGACAAATTTGGGCGTATATACCCCTTCTTCAAAATCTCTTCAAGTTTCATCTGCAACTCCTTCAACTTTGGTGTACTCATCCTATAAGGGATCTTGGATACATGAGTTGTTTCTGACATCATATTTATAGAGAAGTTGATATTTTTTTTCGGTGGCAACCTCGATATCTATTTAAAGACATCCTCAAATTCCTTTAGCACTGTGCAATCTTCAACATTTGGCACTTTATCCATGGGTGCCTCCTCCATGTGTGCTATAAATAGTTGACATCCCTTCCTGTAGATTTTCTTCAATTGCAAGGCTGTAATTTCTCTAATAGTCACAACTCTTGGAATTCCTTGAACTGTGCTCAAATTTCCTTGCTCATCCAGGGAAGTAAATGCCTTATTATAACAATATAGGAAAACATGGTTCTCATCCAACCAATCCATGCCAATGAGGAAATCATACGAGCCTAAAGGTATGATATTCAAATCATCCTTTGTGTGCAATCCATTCATTTCCATTGGATATGCCTTTACTATCTCATTAATTTTCCTTTTTGCAAAGTTAGCTAACTGCACCAACCAATATTTTCCAAGTTTGCTTCTCGGAAAATGGAATATTTCCACCATCTTAGGATCTTGATAACTATGAATATCTCCCGAGTCAATTAAAATATAAATGGTTTGGTCATTAGTATTACCTTCCACATCAATCATGTGTGACTGAAACTCAACTTGCTTGTTGTCCAGGACAGCGTAAATTCTAGGTACACTTCTACCCATGTCTTCAATTGTTGCAACTTGTTGTACACTGTGCACAATCCTCGTTTTTTCACCTCTTTGAGGGAAATCTCTAAACATATGATTTCCATGGCAACCCCAACACTTCATTGGTTTCTACCTTGGCCTAGTTTCCATTGCCTCAGTCATTCTGGGCTCCTTGGAAATTGGCTATCCTTGGACAGTATTTCTGAAAAATGGTGGCTTAGTCCCTTTCTTCCTTTTTTACACCTTGCTTCTCATCTTGTCTTCCCAATCCTTTTGGAAGGTCGGTCTCCCCCTTTGTTGCTCATAAAGGAACTTAGCTCTGCTTATATTTTCTTCCAATGTATTTGGATAATCATATTGTATCTTATCGCTAATAAACGATGGTATCCCACTCAAGTACCTTTGAATCTTCACTTGTTCATCCTTGATAAAAGGTACATATTTCAACATCTCTAAAAATATTCTTTCGTACTCCTCTATGGTCATGCTCCCAAGCTTGAGTTCAAAGAAATCCTTCGTTTTCCTATCATATTAGTGCTTGGTTAAATATTTCTATTCAAAATATTGCTTGAATTCCTTCCAAGTAACCTTCTTCTCATCAATGTGTTGCACTTGCACAGACTAATCCCACCACATTGATGCTTTCTCCTTGAGCTAATAAATATCAATTATCCTTTCTTCCTTCACAGAATAATTATGTAGCTGGAAGTACTTCCTCATACCCAACAACCATGTCTATGCATCCTCATCCTTTTTGTGCTCACCATCAAAGGTAGGAGGATTGATCTTATTCATTTCTCACTGTAGCTCATCCACCCCAGTCCTTCTCTTATGCTTTCTGATAGGAGACAGACTTGAGCTACTGCACACTTTCCTGAAAGAATGCTTACCATAAATTCTTTCTTTTCTTCTTTTCTCATCATGAGACTTGTGACTTCTTGATCTACTTGACTCTGTCTCCTTATATGTTTTCTTTTCTATTTTGTCTAAGCTTTGCATCAATTTGACATTGAATTGATATTGTTGTTCCTTGGCTCTCATAAGCCTTTCATTACCATATTTATAGCTTTGGACATCTTTTTGCAGTCCATTTATGGTTTCTACCAAATTTATGCATTCTTCATTGGATTCTGTACCATCAACACCAAAACCGATATACAGATCCCAAAATTCATTGTCATGACTGTCATTCCTCTATGCAACTTCCATGCTTTTGACCTTCGGCACTCATTCTGTCCTGCTCTAATCACTGCTAATTCTACAAAATGTGTAGGTAATTGATATTTGTTAGATGATTTCATGCAACAACTACATGAAAAATTTGCACCATTTTGTTAGAATCCTTTCTTCAGAAGCCCATGCATGCACTAGTATTCAACACACACAACAATGCATGATGTAATTATTTTTATTATAAGGGCACATCACGTATCAGTATTGCACATGCACCAAAACTTTGTTCTGTGCAGTCCCAAACCCTTTAGTGTGCACACCCATGCAACACTGTTTATTGTGCAATTCCAGTGCCGCACTCTACAATATCATATACTTAGCGCACCCATCTACTCATTCTTACTTAATGCGCACCATATTCACGCTAAAATTCCAAATTTGGCCCGTGCAGGCTCAGTGTTGAAACTAGAGCTCTGCAAATTTTGATGAATTCTAGCCCATACAAGTCTAGTGTTGAACCAATGGGTCTGATACCAAAATGTAATATCCCCAGCCACCCAGGTTGGAACCCTTCACACAAACTCTCCCAACTTCAGTTCTGATACCTCAAGTAAGGTCCCCAACTTACTATTGAGCAACATTACCTCTAGAAAATTAGTGCAAAATTATCATTCAAACTATGCAGAAACACTTGAGGAAATGCACACAACCCAAACTGGTTCGCACCGCACCACACTCCTTCCCGATTAAACAGATTATAACAATGAAAGTACAAAAAATAAAACTACACACACCAACATGCTGATCTCACCAACATTACTATGCATATAACCCACTTTGAACATGTGAACACTACTGTGCACATACTAATACGGGGCACCCGAATACCACTGGTGCATAACCATACTCACTTTCCTGGAAAGTCCTGCTTTCCCTGTGTGCAGAAACTATTTTCCTACACACACAACGAATCCAGTCACATATGCACCTTAACCACTTCCCACATGCACAATACTACTAGCCTTCCTCAAGAATCTCTTGATCATTTACCAAGACTATCTTAGCATAAATCACTTATCAACTAACGTATGTAGCATGTACAACTATTAAAATGAATAACCACATGGAACTTACATGAATAAAAAAACATTACACAAAATAACAACCATTATCCATATGCATTATGATACACAAGGTAGACCATAACTAATACAAGTAAATGAACACATAGTAAATAGACAAGTACATAATAACACTTATCTTTCAAAAAAATCACCAATTGCGTGCATGACTCATACGTTCCTCCTAGCCATAGAATCTGTTTCTCATAATATTTTAGTAATAGGTCACGCCCGTGTTGGGGCTCAAACTACACTAGGGAAAAAGGAATTCTAGTGCCAATATATGGTCTACCAATCAACCAGATTGCTCAGTCCAAGGTGTTGAATGTTGCAACTAGCCCTCCAATGCCCACATGCTTGTCCCACCCCAGGAAGTGTGCCCCTTCTCTTCTCAACAATACTTCATCTTCCCCACTTCCCTTCCATGGATTCAACAACATGACAGATCTGGAAATCTTAGAGTACTGCAACTAATTCCCAGTGCACTAGGGAATAATTCCCAACAAACTCTCACATAGAGAGAATGCTCACAAGTATGTGTTGATGATTGAAAACGTCAATGAAGTTTCACCTGAAAATTGTTGCTAAAGCCTATTATTATAAAAACTAAATAATACTAGTAGGTGAGACCCCCTTGAACTATTGGAGAGCAGATCTGTTCATTTTTTATGTTGAAATGATGTGTGACACAACTCACATGGTTGATGAAGATATTGTTGTTATTGGTTATGAATTGATCTTATGAAGTGTTGATTCCTTATGTTACTACAACCTATGCTATTCATTAATGTCATTGCTGTCTATTCTTATCACACATGCATAACAAACATGTTAGTAAAATTACATGAAGAGTAATTTTGAGAGAGGAAAAATACTAGAACAAATGCAAGGGAAGGGGACCTAGTTCTGCAATATCACATGTGAATAACTTAAAGGAAATGAGAAACAATTGCAAGGGAAAGATTCTAAAGCTATCCTAACTATACTACATGCATGAAAGTACTTGATGATTATTGTTAAGCCGTAGCTAGCAAGTAAATGGTTATGAAATTGTGATTAAATTACATGTTTAATATGCATATGGTGTGAGATGTTGGTGGCGCACTTGGCAAGGTGATAGTGATAATGGTTATGTAATGGTTAATTGAATTATGTGGCTGATCTACATATGGTATATTTGGATAGATTGAACTTCAGTGGCTCATTTGACAAGGTGGTGAATGCTAATGGCTATGCGATTTTGTTTGAGTTGTATATTAAGAAATTGGATATATGATATGGAAAGCACATTTGGCAAGTAAAAAATGCAGATTCCAATGCAGAGTTAAATTAATGGTGTTAATTGGAAGCTGGTTGGCATGTACTGGTATGCGTCATTGCTTAAGCTTGTTAGGTTGTTGATTTTTTAAGACAATGACAAGTTGTTTGGTAGATACACAGTCACTCATATTTTCACTGATGATTATTTGAATGTTTATCTAGCATTGGTGAAAATGCTTGATGTTTCTCATGTCGCATTGTGTGTTTTCAAAATAAATAATGGTCATGGTAAGTGGGGTTTTCTCTTGGGGTCGAATGATTATTGAACTAGATGATTTTGGGAACTATATCCTTATGATTGTTAGATTGTTTAATACTGAAATTGCATGGCATGGTTGATCATAGTTGGGATAAATTGAAGTAATATTGTTTTGGGTTGATGACCCAACAACGAATTGAGCTACTGCCATGACTGTGTGTTTGGTTTGGTAAAATGGAAATATTGCATCATGTTTTTTGGGTGGCTCCGCACTGTGTATAGTATGGATAGCTTGGGTTTCACAGAGTTTTAATCATGTTTATCAATCATTTGTTATGAAGGGAATGTTGTCGAGGCTTTGTCATGTTGGATAGATGGCCCAGCTCTTTAATCCATACTGAATTGTTTTTTTTTACAGTGGAAGAATTACATTGCCTGTGCAAGTTACCCTAGGCATAGCTAGTGTCTAAACGATGGTTGTTGGTTGTATATTTGAATATCAATTCAGATTGCAGTTTGATCTTGGTTCTTTGGTTTCTGACTATATATATGTTAAAGAATATTATTTATTTTGATGGGCTCTATTGCAGTAATAGTGACTTCATTATTATTTCGAAAACATGACTTTTGAGTATGGTTGTGGATTGAAGAAACACATGGGCAATGGTTGTTTTCGATGGTTAATAGAGTGGGATGGCTACTGTTTGGAAATTGTTATAGGAGGCAAATAAGGGAAAAAAATCCCTTTTACAGATTGTATAGGATGCCTACTGTTTTGTGATGGAACTGTGTTGGATATTTGATTATGAACAATGAACTAGTTAAATACACATAAATTATTATTTAGTCAAGTGATCGACGGTTAATGCATCTCCTTTCATAGAATGTTTTATGGATCACTTAGTCAATTACATGAACAATAATTGTCCTTATCCCTTCCATTATTTCAATTTCCGCTAATTACAAACCCCTTCACCTCCCATAATCATTTTTCACTCCCTGTTCTGAGATTGATTACAGTCAAGAGAATTTCTGTGCTAAAATGGATGAATGTGGCAGTGTCTTGTGTGGATTGCAGTGAGGTTTTATTGGTTTGATTTACAGTTGATTGTTGTTTTCATTGAGAAGTGACCATATCTTCTCCATTTTCATTATATCATATTTTCTCTCAATACAAACCCCTCACATATCCCAGGACCTTTTTCACCCCCCTGCTCATTGATTAACAATAAAAATATTTGTATGGATTGGATTGCATGAGTTTGATACATTCTGAGCCAAATCTATTTCATAGTTTTTAAGAGTTGTCATGTATAGTTATTTAAAATACCATTTTATAATCGATCATGCATGCAAGATGAGTTTTTTCAGTCGAGGAAGCCATGGCCGAGGAAACAGAGGTAGAGGTATCAAGAATCAAGGCCCAAGAAGGCCCAAGTTCTCTATACATTTTGACACCGATTCAGAAGATCTTGGCCAATTGTTTCATGCTGGATTATTTAATTGGATTGGGCAGGGAATATTCCAACCTAGGTCTGAAAGGCCTCCTTTCGAAATCCCGCTAGCACCCGATATCCATGTACCTCCTCATGTCTCATTACAACCCGAAGTTCCTGAAAATGATGGATAGCAGGAGATCGTCCACCCGACAGTCTCCCAACATCGTGGATGGCCCAACTTGTTTTTGTCCGATCCTCTGCCGGTTAACCCCATTGCCCAAGATGCCCCAAACCACTCGCCACTGCAATCCTCCCATGCTAGAAAGAGATTAAAAACTGAGGCCCATCATGCCCTTGATAAAGGAAAAGCCACTGCTGCCCCCTCCTCACTCTCCAATGGCTCTAACAAATCCGTGTCTTCCCGGATGTATTTGAGGGACGATTGTTCCCACATGATTAATGAGATTAAGCCTAAAGGTGCTGCACATCCAAAGTCAAATTAAGGAAAATCAAGAGGTGACAACAACAACCAAGGAAGGGTTGCATCACAGACTGGGAAATATGGATTTTGAGTTTTTTATTATATCTATTGTTTTATGACAGTTGACTCAGGAATCTTTGGACAACATGTTTATTTTGGATATATGAGTATTATTTTTGAAATAATTTCAAATTTCATGAGTTTAAATTACCAAAAGTAAATATGTTGATGGGAGACACAAGGAGGTGTGTTTTTCTTAACTAATGATTGTTATGATTGTTATGAACTAAAGGGAGTCACAAGGGGTCCCACCTACTATTTATTATTTAATTATGACCCTTAATTATAATTATTACACTTCCCCCTAACTAAAGTTAGTTGAGTCTTTTAATTAACTTAACTAATGAGTTGGTTCAACTTCTTCAACCAATTCTAATTTGTTAAAAGAAAAAAGGAAGGGAAGAACAAGAGGAGGATAGAAGAAGAAGCATGCTAATGTTTTCTCTTTGAGTTATGTTGAGATAGTTTAGTTTTCATTCAGTCATATATTCATCAAACCCTAATTCTCTTTTGTGATAGCAGGGTCTTATTGTAGACAACAATATTCAGGGTCGAATCAAATCATTTAGACACTTGTTTTTCAGAGGTGTTGATCTATCTTTGATAGTCTGTGTAGAAATGTCTGTTTGTGAATTAATTTTCATGACTGATAAAGGCTATTGTGCAGAGTCGAGTGGGAAGCAATTTGTGGCAAGCTGATCCAACTTTTAGAGTTCAGTTTTGGTTTTTTGTCAGAGGTCCTTTTGTATGTTCCATCGAGGATGTCTAAGTTTGACTTTGGCTTAAGATTTCTGTATGAGATTTTGTAAATAAAATGACTCTTTGGTGAATTGGAATGAAATAAAGGATTTCCTTATGTCCCTTCTATCTTGATTATCATCTTAGTGTCTTTACTTCTATTCTTACATTTATTTAAGAAACTATTATATTCATAAAATTACATAAAAAGTGAACTTCCAACAAGCTTTTTGTTGATAAAAGACTAGCCTAAGCACTCATAATTAATACTTGTGAGTTAGGATGTTATTTTTGTTGGCTATAAACATAGGGTGATATTCTCGTCTACTTTGCTTTAGCCAAGTAGAGTCTGGAAATGCTTGAGTAACATTATTTCATATCTTTTCCTCAACATTTATTTGGCGACCATACTGGGGAGATGTTTGATATCTCTTCGGTTAATTTTTATATTCGATTTTCATCGATACATCTTTCTTTTCTGAATTTGATTCTTTGACTGTTTTTCTATTAATGACTGTTCCTGTTGCAAGACAACCAAATATCGAGCCCGGTCTTCAAGACTAGACCAACATTTCTTTGAACCTGTTTAACACCATTCTAGACACTGCCAATACCTGTGCCGAACTTAACCATTCTTGGGCAGAAATTGAATGAGATATTAGTACTCAAGAATAGTTGGAGGCTAGACGTAGACAACCTAGAAATCAACAGTGAAATTTTGTTTCTTTGAGCCTTGGTCTTTCTTTCATGTCCTTAGACTCTCGTGCTTCTAGAAGAAGAAGAGGCTTGTCACCTGAAGTCAATCCTATTGCTTAAATAGGAAGAAGAAACATTGTGTTATCTTCCCAACAAAGTTATCTAAGAAGAACTCTATCTGATTCATCCAGCTCGTCTTTCTTCTCCTCATCTATCATCCACAATATGGCATCTAGTGGTGGATCTGGTGGCACTAGAAGTTATCCATATTCCCAATATTCATTGTCATCGGTGATTGGTAGCTTGTACAACCATCATACCCCTATCCAATCTACTACAAATCCCACCAAAGTCATTAAAAAGTATGGGCTTTTTAAGTTCAAAGAAGATTCCACAACCACACAGTGGCATGTGTCCTCTCCTCTTAACCTAGCACCTGCTCTTGCCCACTTCCGAAGTTTAAAGATAATTTGCCTAAGTTTTCAGGAAATAACATTGTCAGTACCAATGAACACCTAGTGGCATTTTCTAATGCTTGTCATAACATAGGGGCCAACGACAATGACACCTGCATCCACTTGTTTGTCAATTCCTTGGAAGGAAAGGCTGTGATTGATTTATTTGACCTTTCTCCTAAGATCCTATCTACTTGGGAGGAGTTAATCTATTGGTTTCGGTCCACTTACAGGCAATCCAAAAGCCTTGCCAAGAATTTAAGGGAATACAATAACATCACTTATAAAGATGGTGAGACCATCAAGTATTTCAACTTGTGTTTCACCAAGTTGTACAATCAAATCCCCAAACTTATCCGCCCTCAGAACCAAGTGGATTTCATGCATTACTACAATGTATTACTTTCTCCCTACCGTCATAGGCTTGAAGAAAATGCTATTGATAATCTCATTTTCTCTCTGCATACTTGCTCAGAGTATGAAGAAAATCTTGAAAGAACTGGTCTTCTCCAAGGAGAATCAGTTAGACAGACAGACATGTCCGCTCTCTTACAACTATCACAAGGTATGAACAATCGTATGATAGAATTTGAGCGGAAGGGTACTGTCTCCCCTCTCACCCCTGGAGATTCATCCTCTTCTGCAACCCCCTTTACAAATCCAGTTGAAAACAATTTTCAGCCTAAAGCTATCCTGCCTCGGAGTTGGTGTAACTTTTGTGAGGAGCACCACGAATAAACCACATGTGAGGTAAAGAAGAGTGCCAGAGATAAGATCTTTGGTAAGATACCAGAAGCTACGATTGTTGTCCTAGAATTTGCGGAGAGAGAGGATGTCATGGTTATTAACACTAGGAACAAAGCCTATGCTCCCAAGGGTAAATTTGATCCTCCTCACAGTTCTTCTAACCCGAGCTCATTCTCAATCGGTGTTGCACCCCAGGTTCCTAAAATTCCTGAAAGTCAAGGAATCACTCCCCCTCTTCCCTCTTACAAATACAATATCTTGAATCAATTGGCCAACATCAAAGCAGATGAAACCCTCCTAGACATGGTTGCCTTCCCTAAACAACAAATGCATCTGAAACAATTCACGGAAGGAAAATCTTCTGTTGTAGCCAATCTTTCTGAAGAGGTAGATGAAGAAGATTGCTTTGTAAATAAAGTAGGTGTACATAACTTTAGACACCCTGTAAAAAACCCCCCTTTTTATATTTTTGTAAATATCATGGATAAGATTTCCCATTGTTGCCTCATTGATGGTGGTTCAGGCCCAAGTGTCATGTCGAAGATTATTATGGAAGAGCTAGGCTTGTCATGTACAAACGGAAATTCCAGAAGCATGATATCCTATAATAGTATACAACAAACAACCATAGGTGAGATTAAAGATGTAACCTTGGTTTTATGCGCTCATCTTGAGATAAGGACAACCTTCAACATTCAGGTGATTGATATGCGTGTGAGAAATTATTAAATTATCTTGGGGAGAGATTGGCAAGCCCTAACAGGTGGATACCTCTCACTCAACGGGACACATTTATCCATTCGTCGAAATGGTATGAATATTATAGTCCTTAGAGAAGGAATACTTTAACCCTACATAAAGAGTGTTCCGCAATCAAGCATAAACTATATAGAAGAAGACATAGGAGTGTATTCCATCTTTGTTGAAGAGGATAATATTCCTCTGGAAGGAATTGATTCAGATGATGAATTATGGCATATGCACTTTAATGGTTCACACTCTAACAAAGGTAACGGGGATGGTATTATCTTGGTTTCCCCTGTAGGAAAAATTCATAATCTGTCATACAGTTTGGAGTTTGCTTGTTCAAACAATGCCACTAAATTCAAAGCTTTGTTGTTAGGCATTGAGAATTCCCTTAATATTGGTTGTGGTCACCTTTCAATTTTCAGAAATTCTGAGCTTGTTGTGAACCTGATACGTAAGACATTCTCTCCTAGCGACAAGCTGATGGAACAATACTACCAAACTGTTTGGGCACTTGTCTTGAAACTTCTATATTTCAACATCACTCATGTTAAGAAGGATTTGAATTCAATAGATGATTGGTTAGCTGTCTTTGCAACCTCTCCTACTCAGAAAATCTTACCTCGAAGTCCTGATTGTGCTTTCCAATCTCTACATCGTCCATACATTTATGAAAATGAAGGATCTTAGAAGGCCATCCCTAACGATGAGAGAATTTGTGATGTCATTCAAAATGAACCTCTTGAGCCCGAGGAGATTATATTTGTAGAAAATAATAATATTCCTGAGGGTTTGAATCCTCTTGAGAGTTCATTTTCTTTGAGTGTTGTAGGCAATAAAGAAAAACAAGGAGAAGAGGAGTTATGGAAGAGGGTGATTGAAACCATCCTCCTGAACATTAGGACATTTGAATGTTCAACGAACATTAAAATAAATGTCCAATGTTCCGGTAAGGAAGAGATGAGGTTCACTGAGTTACTCAATGAACCCCAAAAGGTTTTTTCTTGGTTTTATGAGGATCTCTGTGGTTTTGATCCTGGTCCTGTTCAACATATTTTGAAACTAACTAGGAAAAAACAAGAACTTGTTAACTCTACAACGAAAGCACCCTTTCGAAGGGATTTGAGATTTTTCTTAAGGGATGAAATGTTTTTTTTCAGCCCACCCTGATTGGGTCCAATTTGGAAATCGGCCTCGGGGACCACTGATAATATCAGAACTTGTATTAGTCTTCAAACTTTCAAGCAAGCAATTCTAAGAAATCTCTTTTCCCCTCCCAATATGGAAATATTTTTGCAACAGGTTGTAGAGTCACAGTTAAGACCCTTTCATGATAGTCTGTTTGGTTACAAGAGAATCAAAGTAGAAGGGAAAAATGTTCACAAAACCACTTTCATTGCTAATTGCGATACCATGCCTTACAAATGATGATTGTTTAGATCACTTGATACAGGTATTACTTTTAAGAAAACTACATGCATAACTCTCGATGAATTGGTCAGTCTTCATCTCTATCTTTATGATATAATTGTGCGTGAAAAGGGACTGATGATTTCATCAGATTTCCAAGTGATCGGTCCCTTCCCAATTTCTTTTTCCTTGGATACAAATTCTTATATCTCAAAAGAATTACAAGAGCAATTGTTTCTCTACAACACTGACAACCCTCACTTGAAATATTGGGAGGAACCAACGTGAGAAGTTCTAATGCTGTCTGGTTTTTGTTGTATAATAGTAGCCTAGATCTTCTTTCAAATTTTGTGCTTCTTTTCTCCGCTTTACAGTACTTTGATTGCTACTTTCTAAGTTAGGTTTTTTATTTTTCCCTGCTATGATTGATTTATATCTTTTATTTCTATTGCTTAGTTCTGCATTTTCACTTCAGTCATGATTTGGTTTCTTCTTATCTTTTAATAAATTTGGTCAAATAGGATGTTGGATCAATTTTGCCAAAATGACACTCCTGGAAAGCATTGTCAGTTAATAGCAATCAATCTTACACAGATGTTATGATGCTCCTCTGAAGGACCCTTGAAATTGTTACATTTTTCCGCTGCTATCTTGTAAAGAATTGGCTATCTCCCACTTCTTCTTTCCATTTCTTCATCCATCGATATTTTAAGAGAAATTCTAAAAAATTTTCCTCCTAAAATTTAGAGAGCAAATTCTAGTCAAATGATTATGCATACAATGGTAAAACCCTTCATACGTAACACTTTTCATGAATTATTCCCAAATTCCCGGTCATATTTCCATTAAATCCGCTCACTTCCCCCTATTGCATAATCATACGAGTTATGTTTTTTTGACCTACTATTTTGGTCCACAAAACCATGAGTCCGGAGTTCTAAATCTGTTAAAAACAAATTTCCTTGTGGAGTCGTCAGTTTGTTGACGATTGAAAACGTCAACGAAGTTTCTTTCGCAAATTATTGGTAAAGCCTATTATTATAAAAACTAAATAATACTATTAGGTGGGACCCCCTTGAACTATTGGAGAGAAGATCTATTCATTTTTTATGTTGAAATGATGCGCGACACGGATCACATGGTTGATGAAGAACTTGTTGTTATTGGTTATGAATTGAGCTTATGAAGTGTTGATTCCTTATGTTACTACAACCTATGTTATTCATTAATGTCATTTCTATATGTTCTTATCACACCTGCATAACAAACATGTTAGTAAAATTACATGAAGGGCAGTTTTGAGAGAGGCAAAATACTAGAACAAATGCAAGGGAAGGGGACCTAGTTCTGCAATATCACATGTGAATAACTTAAAGGAAAGGAGAAACAATTGTAAGGGGAAGATTCTAAAGCTATCCTAACTATACTACATGAATGAAAGTACTTGATGATTATTGTTAAGCCCTAGCTAGCAAGTAAATGGTTATGAAATTGTGATTAAATTACATGTTTAATATGCATATGGTGTGAGATGTTGGTGGTGCACTTGGCAAGGTGATAGTGATAATGGTTATGCAATGGTTAATTGAATTATGTGTCTGATATACATATGGTATATTTGGATAGATTGAACGTCGGTGCCTCATTTGACAAGGTGGTGAACATTAATGGTTATGCAATTTTGTTTGATTTATATATTAAGAAATTGGATATATGATATGGAAAGCGCATTTGGCAAGTAACCTATGCAGATTCCAATGCAGAGTTAAATTAATGGTGTTAATTGGAAGCTGGTTGGCATGTACTGATGAGTAAATGAATTGTGGGTGGAGGCGACGTGCATTTACTTCACGTCACCTTTACCCCTCCTGTTAGCTGCCACCCTAATCGGGCTATTGTTTGATATTGCTGTTGTGGTTATGATCCAGAATTTTAGCAAGGAGGAATCGCTCGACCAGCTCTCGTTTTAAGAAATTCGATTACAGGTATGTCTTTTTTTGGCCATTCATGATTCTTCTCTAGTTATGAAATGATTACTAGATCAGGTGTATGGGTTTGTGTTTTCCTAATTGTTGCAACTATGTGAAATTTGGGTTCTTGGAATGAAGAGTGGATGGTTCTTTCTGTAACAATTTTGAGTTCGTTGAGGTTATTGGTCTTCCTGGGTGATGGCTCCTTGTTATCACTACTGTTTGGTTGGAGGGTTTTTGTTTAGTCTTGGGTGGATAGCTATCTTCACGCACTGTCACTAAATCCAGTCTCAGGATTTCATGTGTTTAATGGTCAGAGGTTTTTTGCATCACTATGTTTTGTTCACTTCGGCATTGGTTGATTGCACCACCAGGGGTCACGAAATGAGGTTCTTGTTATTCCTCCGCCCTGTCTTCACCTCTGTGCTATGATTGTTGACCGAAGGGCATGAGGGTTATACCCTGTGTGCATTAAGTAACCTTTTCCAGGGAAAACTAGATCCATACCTTTCGATTGTGGCCCCTGTCATGGGTTTGTGCCCGACCACGAATGAGTCTCAGTTCGTCCTATATACACTGTGGCCTTGGCATTTTTTCCATTACAAAGAGTGGATCTGCTCTCCTCGTGTTGACTACGGAACAAAATTTGGCCTCCAATATGGAAATGGTTCAAGAAGAGCAGCTTGGCCTATTTTTTTATGACTCAATTGTTGCTGGATGGTTGTATAATTGTTGACTATTTTGAGAACAAGCTCTCCTAGATGGTCGTATGATAGTCGTGTTGGTTGGTATATAGTCACTGGC
Organism: Picea engelmannii; assembly: GCA_009831015.1. Taxonomy (NCBI): domain Eukaryota; kingdom Viridiplantae; phylum Streptophyta; class Pinopsida; order Pinales; family Pinaceae; genus Picea; species Picea engelmannii. The sequence goes on along the minus strand of ML808506.1, from coordinate 78,287 downwards.
TCGGTTATAATAGTGGTAAACCCTAAATTACCAGTTGCAATTTCAAAAAACACAGTTACTCTCCTTATGTTGATAGTTCAGTATTGTTAATGGAAAGGGCCTCTACCCTGATTCGATTGGATGCATGGGTATGCGTCATTGCTACAACTTATTAGGTTGTTGATTTTTTAAGACAATGACGAGTTGTTTGGTAGATACACAGTCACTGGTATTTGCACTGATGATTATTTGAATGCTTATCTAGCATTGTTGAAAATTCTTTACGTTTCTCATGTCGCGTTGTGTGTTTTCAAAATAAATAATGGTCGTGGTAACTGGGGTTTTCTCTTGGGGCCGAACGATTATTGAACCGGGTGATTTTGGGAACTATATCCTTATGATTGTTTGATTGTTTAAGCCTGAAATTGCATGACATGGTTGATCACAGTTGGGCTAAATCGAAGTAATACTGTGTTGGGTTGATGAGCTAGCAACGAATTGAGCTACTGCCGTGATTGTGTGTTTGGTTTGGTAAAATGGAAATATTGCATCATGTTTTTTGGGTGGCTCTGCACTGTGTATAGTATGGATAGATTGGGTTTCACAGAGTTTTAATCATGTTTATAAATCATTTGTTATGAAGGTCATGTTTTCAAGGATTTGTCATGTTGGATAGATGGCCCAACTCTTTAAGCCATACTGATTTTTTTTTTGTACAGTGGTAGAATTACATTGCCCGGGCAAGTTACCCTGTGCATAGCTAGTGTCTAAACGATGGCACTTGGTTGTATATTTGAATATCAATTCGGGTTGCAGTTTGATATTGGTTCTTTGGTTTCTGCCTATATATATGCTAACAAATATCATTGCTTTTGATGGGCTCTATTGCGGTAATAATGACTTCATTATTATTTTGAAAACATGACTTTTGAGTATGGTTGTGGAATGAATAAACACATGGGCAGTGGTTGTTTTCGATGGTTAACAGAGTGGGATGGCTACTGTTTGGAAATTGTTATAGGAAGCAAATAAGGGAACAAAATCCTTTTTACAGATTTTATAGGATGCCTGTTGTTTTTTGATGGTACTGTGTTGGATATTTGATTATGAACAATGAACTAGTTAAATACACAAAAAATATTATTTAGTCAAGTGATTGACGGTTAACGCATCTCCTTTCGCAGAATGTTTTATGGATAACTTAATCAATTCCATGAACAATAATCATCCTTCTCCCTTCCATTATTTCACTTTCCGCTAATTACAAAACCCGTCACCTCCCATAATCATTTTTCACTCCCTGTTCTGAGATTGATTACAATCAAGGAATTTCTGTGCTAAAATGGATGGAAGTGGCAATGTCTTGTGTGGATTACAGTGAGGTTTTATTGGTTTTATTTACAGTTGATTGTTGTTGTCATTGAGCAGTGGCCATGTCTTCTCCCTTTTCATTATATCATATTTTCTCTCATTACAAACCCCTCACATATCCCATGACCTTTTTCACCCCTCTGCTCATTGTTTACAATAAAACAATTTGTATGGATTGGATTACATGAGTCTGATACATTTCGAGCCAAATATATTTCATATTTTTTAAGAATTGTCATGTATGGTTATTTAGAAGACTATTTTCTAATTGATCACACATGCAGGATGAGTTTTTTCAGTTAAGGAAGCCATGGATGAGGAAACAGAGGTAGAGGTAACTAGAACCAAGGCCCAAGAAGGCCCAGGTTCTCCATACATTTTGATGTTGATTCAGAAGATATTGACCAATTGTTTCATGCCTGATTATTTAATTGGATTGGGCAGGGAATAGGCCAACCTAGGCCTCCTTTCCATGCCTCGCTAGCACCCGGTATCCCTATACCTCCTCATGTCTTATTACAACCTGAAGTCCTTGAAAATGATGGATGGCAGGAGATCGTCCACCCGACAGTCTCCCAACATCATGGCTGGCCCAACTTGTCTTTGCCTGCTCCTCCACCGGTTAACCCCTTTTCCCAAGCTGCCCCGGACCACTGGCCAATGCAATCCTCCCATGCTAGCAAGAGATTAAAATATGAGGCCCACCATGCCCTTGATAAAGGAAAATCCACTGCTACCCCCTCCTCACCCTCCAATGGCTCTAACAAATCCATGTCTTCCCAGATGCATTTGAGGGACGATTGTTCCCATGTGATCAACGAGATTAAGCCTAAAGGATCTGCACAACCAAAGGAAAATTCAGGAAAATCAAGAGGTGACAACAACAACCAAGGAAGGGTTGCATCACAAACTGGGAAATATGGCTTTTGAGTTTTTTATTATATCTATTGTTTTATGATAGTTGACTCAGGAATCTTTGGACAACATGTTTATTTTGGATATATGAGTATTATTTTTGAAATAATTTCAAATTTCATGAGTTTAAATTACCAAAATTAAATATGTTGATGGGAGACACAAGGAGGTGTGTTTTTCTTAACTAATGATTGTTATGATTGTTATGAACTAAAGGGAGTCACAAGGGGTCCCACCTACTATTTATTATTTAATTATGATCCTTAATTATAATTATTACTCTTCCCCCTAACTAAAGTTAGTTGAGTCTTTTAATTAACTTAACTAATGAGTTGGTTCAACTTCTTCAACCAATTCTATTTTGCTAAAAGAAAAAAGGAAGGGAGGAAGAAGAGGAGGATAGAAGCAGAAGCATGCTAAGGTTTTCTCTTTGAGTTATGTTGAGATAATTCAATTTTCATTCATTCATATATTCATCAAAGACTAATTATCTTTTGTGATAGAAGGGTCTTATTGTAAACAACAATATTCAGGGCTGAATCAAATCATTCAGACACTTGTTTTTCAGAGGTGTTGATCTATCTTTGATAGTTTGTGTAGACTTGTCTGTTTGTGAATTAATTTTCATGACCGATAAAGGCTATTGTGCAGAGTCGAGTGGGCAACAATCTGTGGCAAGATGATCTAGCTTTTAGAGTTCAATTTTGGTTTTCTATCAGAGGTCCTTTTGTATGTTCCATCGGGGATGTCTAAGTTTGACTTTGGTCCAAGATTTATGTATGAGATTTTGTAAAGAAAATGACTCTTTGGTGAATTGGAATGAAATAAAGGATTGCTTTATGTCTCTTCTGTCTTGATTATCATCTTAGTGACTTTACTTCTATTCTTACATTTATTTAAGCAACTGTTATATTCAGAAAATTACATAAAAAGTGAACTTCCAACAATCTTTTTGTTGATAAAAGACTAGCCTAAGCACTCATAATTAATACTTGTGAGTTAGGATGTTATTTTTGTTGGCTATAAAAATAGGCTGATATTCCCGTCTACTTTTCTTTAGCCAAGTAAACTCTGAAAATTCTTGAGTAAGATTATTTCATATCTTTTCCTCAATAATATGACAACCCACTTCTTCCACAACAAAATCTGATTACAACACCACAATTCCTTACAAGATTCTCTGTGCAAATAAGGTAATAATCCTATTTTAGATACAGTCCAACCCCCTTCCTCTCATGAGAGACTGAAACATGAATAATCCTTACCCCATAATGGATAATGGAATAATGCATTCCCCCCCAAAATACATTAAGGCCAACAATATATATTGCATGCCTTCAACTTGACACTTGTCACCTTTGGAAGTAGCTTTAAGCCACTTGGTGACTTGTTCCCATCCCTCAGAAACTTAGGATAAATAATATATCCGTAAGGTTACAATTTTCAAAAATATTATTAAAAGATCCCCCCCCTTTTCCTTTTTGTGATGGAGTTAGCCCCCCATCTATTTTTGTCTTAGTCTGTCTGCGTGCAACGATGCAATATTATATTAATAACTTGAGTGTGATACACTATAAAAGAATAGGCACATTGGCCTATTTAATTACTAGCTCACCAACCCAATAGTCACACAGTGTCTTCAACCTCAAAACACACACACACACACACACACACACACAAACACACACATATATATATATACATCACAATCATTCCCGCACACTTACCTTTGTGCACACAACACTGTGGAATATGCACACTTTCCCTTGATGCAAAATCTAAATGCACTAGCTCAGGTATACATGACACTATGGAATGTGTGTACCTTTTTCTTTGATAACAAACCTTGCGCACTCCATAGGTGCACGCAAAACCCAAAACTTGGTACCTGGGTTCACCAACCTATATGTACATTACAATTGCACTTGTTGTCAATGAATCACCAACCTATATGTGCAACTACAAATGGTGTTTAGATTAGGGAAATTACATTTACCCAAACCAATGGATAGGGTCTAGGATGATCATGAACCTCCAATCCAAGCTTGTTGATCAGATATGTTTCTATGAGATTGGCCTATGAATTAGACTTGAACAAAGCCTTGGTATTCTTAACTTGAATCTTGATGTGGAAGAGCTTTTTCATCTCCCTCTCTTCATGGTGACGAAGGCTACTCAAATTCACCTCCTTTTGCACAGATGTGCAGACAATATTTTCATCCACATCCGAGCTACTTTCAAATTGATTTCTTGAATCTGTGGCTAGAAGGTTCTTTTTCTTTCCTTCCTTCTTGCGATTCTTCGGGTTCATATTTGGATGTAGTTTCCAACATTTTTCCTTGGTGTTGTCATCAATGCTGCAAATATTGCAATGGTTGTTAAGATATTTACTTTGATGTGAAATGGCTACTATAATTTTATCTTTTCCCCCTTTCCACTTCTTCTTCCCCTCATTGGAAGATTCATAGTTCTCTTTCTGCTTCAAATCAGTTGGCTTCCCTTTCGTTTGGCCTATGTTTTCTAGGTACTGTGCCTGTACGCACACCTAATCCATTTTCCTTTGCTTGAAGACCATCACATGATTTCGTAGATGATTGTGTAAACCCCCAAGATACCTGAGGAGTACATCTAGGTTATTGGGAGAGATACCCAACATGGTGGCCATCTTTCTGAACTTAGTGGTGTACTCCTATACACTCAACCTTTGCCTCTTCCTGAAGTAGTGCCACTGGATCCATTGTTTCTCTACATACCCAATAGGGTAGAATTGGGAATTGATGAGGATTTTGAAGTCCTCCCACCTAGTTACTGATGGATCACCCTCTAGCCTAAGTGTTTCCATGTGGATTTCCCACCAGGTTAAAGCATGGCCATCTAACTTCAATATAGAAAATGCAATATTCTTCCCCTCATCTATACGATGAACGCTAAAACAAACTTTGAGTTGTTGCAACCATTGATTCAATTTTAACACATAGATCTCACCTTGGTATGGATTTAAGTCCACTTTCAATTCCATCTTGAATAAGGTTTGTGAAGGGTTAACAACACTCGAACTCGACTGCTCTTTCTCAGATTCTTTCCGTGACTCCTTCCCTGAGTCTTCCAGATCTCCTGATTTCCCCTCCGATCCGATCTTTGAGTTAGAGCCTCTATCATCTTCGAACGGTCTGAGCTAATTTTCTAGAGCCTCCATGAGGAGGTTCGTATTGCAACTGATATCGACAACGTGTGCTTCAAACTGCTCAAATCTCTCTTTGGCTAGATCTCGAGGGTTATTATGAACAAATGCATCTGCCATGGATAGGGTTTCTGCAACTTCTCTTTAAGAAGATTCGTAGATCCTACAAATTCCAACAAATATCCAAAAGAAAAACTTTCTATGATACCAATATGATTTATAAACTACCGTGGATATTCCGCTGGAACAATTTGTCACAACAAATATGATAAATAATTGAAATCTTTATTATTAAGGTTGTTTTCCCTTAGATTTACAAAAGGTTTAGTTAATGATTTTTCTTCTTATGCATTAAATAGATAAAATGAAAAAAAAAGAAAATGGTAAAATAAAATCGCACCATCCACAAACAAACACAAGATATGAACTGGGAAACCCAATATGGGAGAAAACCCAACTAGAAGGTGAGGCTACTCTGGTCTCTTTTCTTTGGTATAAAAATGATGCAAGTACAAAGAAAGAGGCACTCTCTGTGGAGTGGCCTTTGACCTATGGCTTGTATGGCTGCTACAAAATATCTCCTCCTTTGTTATGCTCACAAAATAACACTCTTCAATGTTTGTCTGAATTATGGAATAAGATACAATGAAAAATAATGGAGCCCCTTCTTCTCCTAATGGTACGATATTTAACATAGTAGGATAACCATCTAGGGGTAGGTTTTTGACTTCCTCAACCTTCAATTGTAATAAGGTTTTTGACCTTTTAGAATGTTCTTATAAAATACACTATGTGGCTAGACCCACATGTCTAAGTAATGGAGGTTGACATGGCATCCACTTGCACCATGGTGATCAATACGGTAGGTCAACTTGTGGGAGGCATAACTTTCTCATACAAACTCCGATTGAGGAATGGTATACACCATTGGAAAGGTATCAATGTGTAGAATATATAATATTCTATTAATGAAATTATTGGACCAAAAAAGTGTCGTTTGATGCCTCAAAATGGCTCCATAAGATTTCATATGGTTTTTTGGACCCAAATTTCCAAATTTGGACTAGCTGCTAAAATGGCCCTGCAAGTTGATTCCTCCAATTTTTCCACCCAAAAAATACTGAGATAGATGAAAAAAAATATAATGATCCAATATGGATCAACCTAAAAGTTCAAGGCATCAATCTAAATATGAAGCATGCTCATAACATGCTATATACAAAAATTAGAGGGCATTATGCCCACATATCTATGACTAGTCATCGCTACCAACCCTGTCGAATGAAGGATCAGATACCAAAGGTGATATGTCCCACCTAGCTAAATATTGGATATACTGACCAACCATCGCTACCCTCAAAATATGGTTCCAATCAATAGGTTCTTTTGTGTATTCTCCCACATCAACATTGTCTAATTCGTGCCATTCACACTTTGATAAACATGCAACAATCAGTCTAGTCACTATATAATGTTGTCCATCACCTAGTACCCTATCATATCAAGGTAAAACCTATTCCTTAGACATTATGGCCATATATCATCATTATCAACCCACCCTCGGTGATGAGTGTGCCTAGTTAGTCTCATTGGTTTAATATCAACTAACACATACAATAGATAATCGATACCATATATTGACAAATTCTACTCTATGTAATAAAATCAAATACAATCATACATAACATATGGAAGCCACACCATTCCACATGGTAAGGACATCTCTAGATCACTATGGTAGTTTATACCATCATATGGATATTCCTCAATGTGGATCGGTAGTTGGTCCCAATGTGCAAAGAACTCTAGGAAAAATTGGTATGACCCCAAGGGGGGCATATACGAGGTTCAATGTATATGATATGATCCCAAGGGGGGCATATAAGGGGTTAAATGTACATGTAATGGGTAAATGTGTATGTAATAGTGGTCTACCTAATAATAAGTGAGCCACATGTGCAAGTTGTGAATAGGTATATATAGAGATCAAGTAGTCATTATTGATGACATGTGATTTGGATGTATGAATGTATTTGGGTTTTTGAGAAGATTCTCCTATTCTTTAATGAGTTATTGCGTAACTCATATCTCTTATTTATATTAGATTTGTGTTCCATGCTCACATTGGTATACATGGTGTGTACTTCAGGTTTTTTATGATATCTTAAGCATTTGGATCCTAACATTTGGTATCAAAGCATAGATCCTAGGGTTATGCTACTTCAAACGAGTCATCTTGGAATTTTCGTTATAACTTTTTTTTTGGTGAGGTTTCATACTATGAAATTTTCAGAATACTAAGAAGACACAGTGAAGTACTTTTGGTAAAATGTTTAGGCTTCATATCATTATACTTTCTGAGATATAGCCTATGGAGGTTAGGGTTTTTGAATAGTCTTGAAATTAGTCTCCAACAAGTCATCTTGAAATTTTTGCTATAACTATTTTTTGGAAAAGATTCAGATTGTGAAATTTCTAGGATCCTGAGATTACATAGCAAGGTACTTTTGTTATAATTTTCAAGTTTCATATCATTATAAGTTATGAGATATAATTTTTTGAAGTTAGGGTTTTTGACTAGCTCTGAAATTAGTCTCAAACAAGTCATCTTGGGAATTTAGCTATCATTTTTTTACTGTGAATGATCCAGATTTTATGAGTAGAATGAAATGAATACAGATTATTAAAATATGCTTAACATAAAATAACAGAGATACAGTAAAACTGGTTTTCTATTCAATAAGGAAATAAGCTGAAACTATAAAATGCAGCGGAAAACAAGCTTGCTGGAATGGTGGCGGCTTATCTCTGAGAAGAGATGTGTCAGTTGTGCTCATTCGCAAGAAGATGGTTACAATGAGGATATGAATGAATTTTACAATAAATAGGAATGTCAAAAGCTGTATACATCTAAAAACCTAACCCTAGGAGATGAAGCGCCAAAAGTCACGTGGGCCCCGTTTGGGTAAGTTAGTACATCAACTTCCCGAGGTCGTAACTTTTGTATACGATATCCATTTTAGGCGCACAATGGTCTGTTGGAAAGGTCTAACCGAGAAGAAAAATTTTCAATTGGCCCAAGTAAGTGCCTCCATTAGTCACCTAGGCACCAAATCCCCAAAAAACTTCGTTTAAGGCCTCAAAATGGCCCCTGAAGTTTGGAACCAGAAAAACTGTCGTGTGGAAAACTATTTTTTGAGCCAATGGAATAGGTGGGTGGCCACCTACATCCACCTAGATCAATACTACCTCCTTAGGAAGAAATGTTCTCCATTGCATTGATTTCCCCCATCAGATGAGGAAATTTCTGTTGAATTTGGCCTGGGGTGAGCCACTTGCCTTGGTGCAGAAGCTACCCTACTTTGATGACTCGATAAAGTTGGATCCCTTGATGTCGAGTACACTTGATCCGTGTGTCCATAATTTGATCACTGGATTCCTATTGCATGCAGTCAGGGTTGAGATCTGTTGGTGTCAACTGCTCTGCTATCTCTGAGCTGTCCAATAATGGTGGGAAATATGGCTGAAGGAGAGCCATGTTGAAGACTAGATGTAGACCAAGGAAGGGGGGAATGTTGAGCTCAAAAGAATTGTCACCCACAACCTTGGTGATGAAGCTTTCGATGGGGCCCTGTAAGGCATTCTTTCTGCAAATGCAACCAAACTTTGTCGCCCACCTGAAACTTATGTGGCACCCAATGTTGATCATGGAACTGCTTGTACTTGGCATTAGACTTTTGTAGAATATCCTAAACCTGTTGGTGGATGTGTTGGATCCGCTCAATGAACCGGGTGGATTTTTTAGCTTCTGGTGGAGCAGGGGACGAGTGTTGGAAGATTGGTTGTTGTGATTGATGTCAACCCTAGTCATGGGTTTTGGACTGCAAGATTGATGAAGGTATTTGGACATGAAGGAAAATGCACATGCAGATACAACACCCATGGATGGATATTATACATCATGTTGTTTCCAGTGGTATGTGGCACATCACGTGGATCCTCATGGTTGAGGAGAAATGAATTTTTGAACATGACAAAGTGAATTGAAGAAGGAAGTACATGTAGGCCCTGAAGATAATTAAAGAAAAGAATTACAAAATAAGAAAGTGTCAGGTC
>ML808506.1:45305-67544 GCA_009831015.1 Picea engelmannii | reverse complement strand
ATTGAAGAAGGAAGTACATGTAGGCCCTGAAGATAATTAAAGAAAAGAATTACAAAATAAGAAAGTGTCAGGTCGGCCCTAATGTTAAAAGGAAGTGACATAAATGGTATAAATAAACATCATTATACATTCATTTGATACCAAGTCAAATTTTAGAGGAAATAAGAAGAAAAGAAAGCCGGATTTCAAGGGAGGATGAAGTCTTTTGGTGATGTGTTCTAAGGTATGTTATTTTTAGGTCATCTTACCATTTTTTCTCTAACTTGTTTTCTAGAACGGTTCAGATGGTGAAATCACTATGTTATTGAGAAGACATATCAAGGTACCTCTGGTAAAAATTTCAGCTCTTGATTCGCTATAATTATGGAGATACACTCTGTGGAAGATAGGGTTTGCGACCAGTCTTGAAGCTAGTCAATAAACATGTGTTCCTGGTAAAACAGTCATAACTTATTCATCGAGAATCCAAATGAAGTGGGAAAAATTTCATTGGAAAGAGTATGGACTTTAGTTTCTTGTGTGCAAGTTTCAGAATTAGATGTTAATTATTGAGCGTGGGGCATTCTGTGCAAGTTCACTCTCTTGAATAGACTAGAATTGAATAAAGTCTACCATTCTTTCTATAACCTCTTTTTGGGGAGGATTCAAGGAGTGAAAATTGGAGGAGTTTCAGAGAATACATTGAGTAATATTATCTGCAGGATCAGAGTACTCCAAGAATTGAAGAATTGTAGAAATTGAAGAAGTCTCATGAAGCATTATCAGGTTCTATGTGATGATTAGGGAAGATTTGAAGCATAATCTCCTCAGTGTCAGCAAAATATGTGATCAAAGGGGCTATGGGAAGTTGAGCTATGCAGGGCTCAGTTGTAGCTATGATGGAAATAGGGAAGACTCTCATCCCATGTGTGAGGGTGTTTTGAATTTTACATGCGTAGGATATGTACGAACATCCGGTTGACGACCTCAGTTTGGCCATCTATCTGGGGGTGGAAGGCTGTGGATTTGGTGAGCTTGGTATCCAACAGTGACCAAAGGATCGACCATAATGAGTTGGGGAACCGACTATTAAGGTCTGAGATAATGTTTTGTGGGATCCCAAAATGTACCCATACTCGTTCAAATTAGAGCTTGGCAGTGGCTTCTGTTGTGATGTTCTTCTTGTAGGTGACTAGAATCACCATCTTGGAAAAGAGATCAACAACCACAAAAACACAGTCATTTCCCCTCTTGCTGGATGGGAGGCCCAACATGTAGTCCATTGAGATGGATTCCCATGACCTGTTAGGAGTAGGAAGAGGGGTTTACAGGCCTTATTTCTTAGTGGTCGGTTTGGAAATAGCGCAGGCGGTGCAGGACCTGATATACTTGCTGACATCCTATCGAAGTTTCGGCTAGTAGAAATGTTTCTGTAGAACTACCACTATCTTTTCAATGCCAAAGTGTCCTGCCACCCGACTGTAGTGAGCTTCCCAAATCAGATTTGTGCGCTCGCTTTATTGAACACAGAGATGGACCAAACAACACAACAACCCATCCTGAAGATGGAAATTAGCGACCACTGAGTTGGCTCCCAACATTTGGTAGGTGGTGGATAATTCAGGGTATGTCTCGTAGAGGTGGGGCCATCCAGAGGTCTCGTGGCTACAAGAGTCTAGCACCGTGGTGAGTGCTACGACTAGAGGTCGGTTGAGGCAGTCAACAACTCGGTTGGTACTTCTTGTTTTATACTTGATGTTGAGGTGGAACTGCTGTAAGTATGTTGACCACTTCTGATGGTGGTCATTCTGCAATTTTCCTTGGGTCTGCATGAACTGTAGTGGCTTGTGATTAGTGTGGATGACTGTCTCCTTCCCAAGAATGTAATGTCTCCACTGGCGGTAGGCTTGCACAATGGAGTACATTTATTTGTCATAAGTAGGGTACTTACAGACAACATATGATAGTGTCTCACTATGATATGCCATGGGGTGGCCGTGTTGAGTGAGAACGATGCCCACAACATAGTCTGAAGCATCTGTCTCAATCTCAAAGGGATGTTGTAGGTCCGATAATGAAAGTACCAGGGATGAGAAAACACACTTCTTCAATTCATCAAAGTCTTGTTGTTGGGACAGGCCCCACACAAATGTTTCCTTACCACCACCCCTGGTTACTTGGTTGAGGGCCCATGCGATATGAGAGAATCCCAACACGAACCTGCGATAGAAATTGGCGAGGCCTAAGAAGCTCTGAAGTTCAGTGAGTGTGGTTGGGGCTGGTCAGTCATGGATGACCTAGATCTTTGTTGGATCCACATGCACACCATGCTGATCAATGATGTAGCCTAAGTAATGGAACTTGTCCATGCTGAAGGATCATTTTTCCAAGTTGGCATATAGTTTGTGCTGTCGCAGGGTGTGTAGAACCTATTGAATATGCTGCAAGTGTTCCGCCCAAGTCTTTCTATAGATGAGGATGTCATCTAGATACACCACTACAAAATTATTGGTGAAAGGTCGTAGGATATAGTCCATCATCCTCATAAAATTTGTTGGAGCATTTGTCAAACCAAAGGGCATGACTGACCATTCAAAAAGACCTTCTTTTGACTTTAAGGCAGTCTTCCATACATTTGTCTATTCTATTGGGACCCGATGGTAGCCAGACTTCAGATCAATCTTACTAAAGTATTTGGCCTCGGTGAGCTGATCAAGGAGGTCGTCAATTCGGGGAATCGGGTACCAATTTCAGACTGTGATTTTATTCAGGGCCCAATAATCAATGCAGAGTTGCCAGGTCCTGTCTTTCTTTTGCACCGGCACAATTGGGCTCCCATAAGGCGATGATTTGGGATGGATGTGCCCCTTGTGGAGTATTTCTTGGATCTACCTCTTGATCTCCTCGTTTTATAACAAAGAGAGGCGACAGACTGGTCCATTGAGTAGAGGTGTGCCTGGGGTCAGATCGATGGGATGCTTGACCTGGCAGTGCAGAGGTACCCCTATAGGAAAGGAGAAGATATTTGAGTATTCTTTCATGACCTTATCCAATTGATTTTGTTGTGTGGAGATATTGGTCATGGAGGCCCTGGATGTGGCTACAATATTTTTCTCACTCTCAGAGTGAATTATGAAGAAGACAAATTTCCCGGCCTGATAGATGACCTTCCTGCATTGCTTGACAACGATCAATGAAATATCACTAGGAGGGACTGCCTCAGGTATCATGTACAATTTCCTATTCAAAGTAATAATAACACTACGAGGCCTAGACTCATATACAACATGATGTTTCCATAAATAAGGTTGGCCCAAAATAACATTACAAACTTTGAGAGGAGAAACATCACACAATACCTTGTCTTTGAAGAGCTTGATGTCGTACGACAATCGACACTGTTGGTTGACACGAATATCTCTTCCTTGGCGGATCCATCCAATGGTGTATGGTTGTGGGTGCGGCGTCATCGGCAGGGCCATCTGCTTGATGATATTTGTTGAGATGAGGTTCTTTTGGCTACTGCTATCAATGATGAAGTGCAGCGGGGTGCCTTTTACCCATATCTATGAATGGAAGAGGCGCTCTCCTTCTTTTGGCTCGTCTGGTTGACCAGGCTGGAGCTTGGTGGTAGCAATGGTGGCACTAGCTGGTTTCGTGTCAATGATATGTCTTCCCCTTTCTGGTTCTGACTTAGAGTCAGAACCCACATCTAATTCAAAGGCTTTCACTTCGGCCACCGACGACTACTTTGAGCGGAAACTAGCAGTGTTATGCCAAGGGATCTTATGGAGGTCACACCACTTCCCGGTATATTTCTTTGTTTTTTCGGTGTCCTTCTTTTCTTGCGTCTTGGACTTGTTGTCCTGATACTTCCCATCTTTGCTCTGTCCTTTATTCTATGGGTTGATGCTGCCCTTTCCGGGATTTTGTTGTGAGGGGTTCCCATGCCCAAATTGTTGCATCTTTTTTTTGATCATCTACTCGATTTTGATAGCATATCACTAGGCTACGCCCAAGGACAAGATGTCCAGTAATTACATTCCGGTCTGGATGTATCTATGCAGAGCACCACAATATTTGAGCACCAGATGTCGCTCTGAATTTTTTATACCCAACTTGGTGCGCAAGGTATGGAATATATTTGTGAACTCTGGCACTGCTTGGTCTCTTTCTTGCTGCAGTGTGGTCCATTTGGTATACAATTCGTCATATCTTTCAACATGGTAGTATTGTTCCTTAATAAAATCCTTGAAGGATTCCAAGGTGGTCATGACTGTAAATAATGAGGGTTCCTCTGTTTCCTTTTGCTCACATAAAGTTTCCCACCAATCTTTGACATGGGGAATGACTTTGAGGAGCACAAAAGTAATCTTTTCTCTATTCAAAAAGTTATGGATAGAAAAATACCCTTCTAGTAGATTCAACCACTTTTCTACAACATCTGCGTCTATCCAACCTTCAAATATAGGAATATCGAAGTTGATTTGTACCTTGAAGGGTGCGACGCCTCCGTTCGAGGAAGATGCATCGCTTGTTGGTAGCCACCGAAGTATTTGTGTGAAACTATCCATCATCTCCTTCCTCTATTGCGTGAGGGCTTCCTCAAGAATTTTTTTGAAAGGATCTCGTGTCTCGTCATCTTTCTTTTCTCCTGCCATGAGAGGTCACTTGGGCATGTGAGAGATTTTTTCCTCAAGAGAAATAAGCTCAAGACCCAATTCTTTATACCTTGACCTTGTTGGGGACATGCAATAAGACGACAAGGAGCAGACCGCTCTGATACCACTGATCCAGATTTTATGAGCAGACCGAAATGAATACAAATTATTAAAATATGCTTAACACAAAATAACAGAGATACTGTAAAACTGGTTTTCTATTCAATAAGGAAATAAGATGAAACTGTAAAATGCAGCGGAAAACAAGCTTTCTGGAATGGTGGCGACTTATCTCTGAGAAGAGATGTGACGACTGCACTTATTCACAAGAATATGGTTACAATGAGGCTTTGAAGGAATTTTACAATAAACAGGAATTTCAAAAACCCTAGACATCCAAAAACCTAACCCTAGGAGATGAAGCACCAAAATTCACGTGGGCCTCGTTTGGGTAAGTTACTACATCAACTTCCCGGGGTCGTAACTTTTGCATACGATCTTCGTTTTAGGTGCATGATGGCCCGTTGGAAAGGTCTAACCGAGAAGAAATTTTTTTGACTAGCCCAAGTAAGTGCCTAGTATAGTCAGTTGGGTCCCAAATCCCCAAAAAATGTCGTTTAGGGCCTCAAAACAACCCTGGAAGTTTGGAACCCGAAAAAATGCCAAGGTGGAAAACTATTTTTGAGCTAGTGGAATAGGTGGGTGGCCACCAACATCCACCTAGATCATTGAAGTTTTAGACTGGAAAATTTTCAAGAGTTTGAGGAAACATATTTAAGTACCAGGGGTAGAAAGTTTGGGTTTTTATATAATATTTTTTCCAAAATAAAGGTTGTTGAAATTATAGTTTTTTTATTAACCCTAAACTAGTCTCAAATAGGTGTTCTAGGTAAAATAATCATATCTGCTTCAATAAAGATCTAAATTCAATGAACCTAGTTGATTTGGAAAGAGAACAATCCATTTTATTACATATCAAAATTTTAGTATCATATCATACAAATTGGATGCGTGTCATTCTATATAAGTTTGTGCTCTAAAAAATGCCAAAAATTAGCAAGTTTTAGGAAAGTTACCATAAATTTCACTTGGCACACCAAATTTTGGTCATACCTGTGGAATTGTAGAGAAGACATATCAGGGTACCACATGAAAAAATTTTAGACTCAGAAGGGCCAAAAATTCAAAGATACATCAACAAAATGGTCAACTAGAAAGACAATCTCAAAATTAGGGTTTTAAAAGGTATGTTAAATTAAAATTGTCATAAATTTTGATTGGGATGTCTGATTGAGGTGTTGAGAAAGTGTTGTCATTGATGTCAAAGTGGCTATAGGTGTGGCAGTGAGTGGTATCATTGATATCATTTTCATTGATGTCAAAGTGATTGCTATATTGATGATGTTGCAATAGGTGTTACTGATGTCATTGGTTGAGTGATGTAGTGTAGCTACAAGTATGTGCATCTCCAACATGTTCGTCTACAAGAATTTGAGATTCTAGTAATAACTGAAATTCCGGTAACAATGTGTCGACTGTAGTAACTCGGGATTTCGGTAATAATTGAGATTTCGATAATTACGTGTTTAACTATAGGAAGCGACTCAACTATAGGAACTCATGATTCCGGTAATGATGTATTGGTAACGATTGGCTAAGGAAAGGACATGATCACATTGATTTTTTCAAGATAGGATTAGTTATTGTTGGTTGTGTTCAAATAACAAGTATTTTTTATGGAAGACAATATGAAATTGTCTATTGATATGGTTAAGGTCTTGACATGGTTGAGAAAAATACTGTGGATTTATACCATAGTATTGATTTTACTATGGGAAATGAAACCACTACAAGAACTAGTATAGATATTAAATCAAGTTGAAGATTATGTATGTGTGTGGAGAATGAAGAAGAATGAGTTAATCTGAATAGAGGAGTAAGAGTTGTTAGTGAGAGAAGAAAGAGTGAAACAATGTTAGAAATCAGACTGTAGGAAATATGAGTGCTGGAAATTAGACTACATGAAATCCAATTACAAGAAAAGTAGATCTACAAGTATCACAGATCACATGAAAAGTAGATCTATAGGAATCACATATTACAGGAAAAGTAGATCTACATGAACCATACATTACAGGAAAAGTAGATCTACAAGAATCACATATTACAAGAAAATTAGATCAATAGGAATTCCAAATTATAGGAAAAGTAGATCTACAAGAATAACAGATTAAGGAAAATCCAATCTACAAGAATAACCAATTATAGGAAAATCCAATTATAGGAAAAGCAAATTACGAGAAAAGAAGATTACAGGAAAAGCAGATTACGAGAAAAATAGATCTGCAGGAATATCATATTACAAGAAAATCTGATCTACAAGAAGAATAGATTACGGGAAAACCAGATCTATAGGAATAATAGATTACAAGAAAAACATATCTATAGTAAAAGTTGATCTACAAGAATAACATATTATAGGAAAAACCAATTTACATGGATAGTAGATTACGAGAAAAACATATAAACATGAATAAAAGATTACAAAAAAATAATATCTACATGAATAACATATTATGAGAAATGTAGAAAAGTCGCTCTACATGAATATCATATTACAGGAAAATAAGATAGAATCTACATGAATGGTAAATATGATATTGGTTGTGTGAGGTTTTGTGATTAATCAAACATTGAATAAATTATTTACTTTAGGGTGGCAGGGTGGTGCAAGGAAGAGGATTAGTGTCCTCATAATAGGTTGGTGCTTGGAAAGTTGGTGCTTGTAGATTGTAAGTGGTTGCTTACAGAGAGAATTGGTGTCCTCATCCTCATAACAATTTGGTTCCTAGAAAGTTGGTGTTTGTAGACTATAAGTGGGTGCTTACAGTGAGGATTGGTTTCCTCATCTTCTCAATAGGTTGCTGCTTGAAGAGTGTAAGTGGGTTCTTACTACAGCGATTGGTGTCTTTCACAGGTTGAAGCCTGTAAAGAATGTAACTCTTGATTGATATAAGAAGAAGTTGATTTGTGGTTTTCTCCCGTATGGGTTTCCAAGTAAAATATCTGTGTACTATGTCCTTTTGTTATGGTTAATTCTCTGCATTGCTTATGATTGACTATGTGATAACTAGTTAAGATGGTAAAAAGAAAAAGTGGTTAAAATTTGTGCAATACTGATTCACCCCCCCTCTCAGTATTGATGAATATTTCGACATGAGGTGATTCAAAAGACGTTGGAAAGAGAAAACATGGGAGAACAAACTAGAGAAAAGATTATAACTATTTGAGATCGGTATTGATAATATATTAAGGTTGTAATTTTAGGGTTTGGGTTAGACCTCAATTAGAATCAATGGAAATACTTGCATTTACAAGAGATGAAGATAAGGATAAAATCAATCCTATGGATTGGTTCAAGAAGGTAAAGGACTATAGTAAGACTCATTTTGAGGTAAGTCTTCATTTTTATGGTGAAGCTCGATAATGGTGGTGGAGTATTGATAAATATACTAGATGAAACATGACATAGGAAGTATTTGAAGAACTCTTCTAAAAAAAATGGATCATAGAATTAAAAATGTAAGATATGCATAAAATTCAAGTGGAATTAAAGGAATCAAAAGAAAAAGTTTCCAAAATCGCAGAAAGATAATGAAGAGCTAAGGAAATATATTATTAAGAAATATGATGAATTCACCAAGATGAAATCCCTTAATGAATCACTCATTAAGGAGGTTAAGAAATTTAAGCAAGAAAAGAGTAGCAAAGAAAAGTTGGAAAATTATGAGTTAAGGGAAGAATTGAAAAAGAAACATGAATAATCAAAAGGTTATATAAGAATAATTAATAACTTCTTAATGATGTTAAGAAGGTGAAAATGAAGTTATAGGAGTCTTAATCAAACAATAGGGATGAATATATTACCACAAAAATTGAAGAGGATACTAAAAAAAAACTTGAAGAGGAAATTTGCAAGAAGGTTGAGGAATCCCTAAACACTGAGGAGGTAAAATTAGAAATGCAATCTAGAATTGAAAAAAGACGTAAGAATTTGGATCGATGGGGTCACATTGCTACTTCAAAAGAAGAAATAAGACAATATTCAAGAAGGTCACCATAAGATACTTGAAGAAGTTGAATTCTATCTAGCGGATGTACATGTCAAATATGATGGTATTATCTCCAAGGCTAGAGTAATCAAATACCAAGAAAACATAATAGAGGATACCATTATCTATGAAAAGAAGAAAAATGAAATGGGTGTGCAGAATGAAAAAAAACCCATCAAATGTGAAACGATGTCGACACCCTCATTACCAAGAAGGATTTCAAGGAAAACAAGAAGATTGATATCATCATTATCAAGGAAGAATATGGAATACTCATTAATATTCATGGAACAAGGCATAAAAAAACCATTATTCAACATGATATTATTATAGATCGATAACTACTAAAATTGGAGCAGTTACAAGAACAATACATAGAATCAAAGGAAATAAAATTATACAACAACTAGACATCAAGGATTAAGACAAAAAATAATCGAGTTTGGATGGATGGATCATCATCAATGGAAAGAAGAAAGAAAGAAAATAAGAAAATCATATTACTTGGTTTCATCACATGTAAAGCCTTTAATTGAAAATATTTGAGGACAAAGATTTTGAAGGAGGGTACTATGATATGACCCCAAGGGGGAAATATATAGGGTTAAATCTATATGATATGACCCCAAGTGGGGCATATAGGGGGTTAACTATACATGTAATGGGTAAATCTATATGTAATAGTGGTCAACCTAATAATAAAGGGGCCACATGTGCAATTATGTGTGAATATGTATGTATAGAGATCAAGTAGTCATTATTGAGGACATGTGATTTGGATGTATGAATGTATTTTGGTATTTGGAGGAGATTATCCTATTCTTTAAGGATTTATTATGTAACTCATCTCTCTTATCTATCTTGGAGTTGTGCTCCATGTTCACATTGGTGTACATGTTGTGTACTTGTGGTTTTTTATGATATATTAATAATTTTGTTCCTAACAAAAGAACATTCCCCTAGACCCCACCCCATCATTGTCTCAATAAGCACCCCCATTAGTGCATCCTTATCTATCAAGGAACTCCATATCAAATACAAATTAAAGGGCAAAGGGTGGGCATATTCTAAAAAACGAATGCATAAATAATTGCACCAAAAGTAAAGTTACCTACTGAAGCTCTATGTCAGGACATAAGTTAGTGCTTCAACTTTGTTATTAGCATCCAGTACCACCCATAGTATTTCCCAACTAGTTTTCTCTCAACGAACATAAACAATCCACTTGATATCCCATGATAAGCATGAGTTCCTACTATGTGAACCACTACTGCAACAATGGCTTATGTCTCCAAGTACACCAGCTCTATAATTTAGATTGTGCCATATTTTACCCTAACATTTTAATTTCCATGGGCCTCCAATAGTTCTTCTAAAATCCTCCCATGAAGATGAATTGGGTGTGTGTCTTCGACTACCCCCATCATCGATAGTCTAGTGAGAAAGTAGATATCTTGGAGAGTCAACTCAACGGACTCCCCTTGCACCACAAATACCCCAGTCTCTGCATCCTAATACTCAAGAATGTGAGAGAGGATATCCTCCCCCACTCTCATTAACAAATTCACGACATATTTGAGTATTTCCTATTGAGACAAGGCACCATGAACCACATAATTCCCACTAACTACACTTTGGATATCCTCGAACTCTTGTTCATGCCACAACACTTTAAATCTAACCATACCTATATAAAAACACATTTTGTTAGTCATAATTCACTTGCTCATATTTTACCTAGGACCACTACATATTTACCCCCCAAAACTACATTCCCAGTGGAAATTTTAGATCAAAAAGCTGCACCAAACTAGTGCGCAAAACACCCATGTTTTTGTTAAGGTTTAAGCTATTATTAGGTTTATTTTCAATTTATTAGACAACCATAGCATAGATAGGATCACTGAGAAATACACAATCGCAAGAGACACATCATTTATCCTGAGAAACCCTCATGGGGGAGAAAACCCAACAAAAAATTCCTTAATATAGATAGCCAATACAATGGCAAGAGAATAAACCAAACAATACAGAAAGTCCTCTCCCAAGAATGCGGCTCTCTCTCTCTCTTCCTTCTTCTCCAACTGCAGCTCCAAACTTGCGCTCTGATGATCAAGTGAGTGAGTGAACAAATGAGGCGTTGGCCTCCTTTATTTATACAATCTGGCAGATGTGAACAGGAGTGTCTTTTCACTGGCAGGGCCGACTTCTCATTCTGGGTGGTTAGAACCACCTTAATTTAATCTGGGGGCTGAATTCTCATTCTGCCTATTACAATTAGGGTTTGACCAATCCACAAAAGGGGATTTGGTCATTTACAATGCCCGACATGATCAATCCACAAAAGGGGATTGATCTAATGAATAATACATCAATAATAAATAAAATACTCTTTGCAGTTACAATATTTCAACAATTTTATATGCTTGACTAGTGCAAAATCGAGGAGAAATTTCTACACTCCCAATGTAGAAACTTCTCTCATTTCCTATGTTGTCCCTAAAAAAATTGACCAAGGGCCCCATAGGGTCAAAATGAACCTAATATACAAAAGTAAACCACTAAAAATAAAGAGGAGGATCTGATAACTAGCCTGGAACTTGTAAACTAAAATTCCAATGGGTTCGTTTGTCCACAACAAGCATGCCAAGATTTAGGGCCTCCCTCCACTCTCCAATTTTAGCATGCATAAATCAATTTGAATTTAGGGACTTATCCCTATTTATAGAAAATACCTAGTTTTTATTTTTCCTTGTATTACCTCATATGAACTTTGATTGACGTGCCATCTATGTCATTGGAATCGTAATTATGAGCCCTCCAAAAGAGTAATTTTAGATTGTGCTAATTTGATTCTTTATTCAGACACCCTTTTTCCTTGGTGCATAAAGGTAGGTACATTTTTAAATTCAAATTTATACACATTTTCTTTCTTTTCATATGCACCTTTATGTTTTGGTATTAGTTGACTTGTGTGCAGGAATTCAAGATGGAATCCCTCATCTTTCTATGATATGTGGTCCTCTTTAGGTAATTTTTTTCACTAGACATTTAGCTTAACATAGATTCATTACAAATCTTTCATTTTTCCTTTATACCCCTTTGAATCACCTGTAGGATCACCTATTCTCAGGTAGATGGGTTATCCCATCCATTTTTTGAGTTTTCCATCTACCCAACAATAGATATTTCCTTACATGGGTGCCCTAGTTTAGTAACCCTTATTGCATTTTGGAACCCTTACTATTTCATCCTCCTTAGGATTGGGAATATGTATAGTCTGCATCCTAAAGTTAAGCCTCATGCATCTTTACTCATCATGTTGAAATCCTTACACCCCATACTCATGCACTCTTGGTTGGTATCTTATTTGTTGGGTTATCATATTTCACAAGCCCTTTACTTCATCCATACTATGACGATTCTTCATTTTTATACCATGATTTACCAACCCTTGAGGAGATTACTATTCTATCCCCTACCCATGGTTAATTCCATTTGTAGTTTTCACCTTCATCATTACATTCACCTGGTTTCTTATTGGGGAATTTATCTTGGTATGACCCCAAGGGGGACATATATGGGGTTAAATGTATATGATATGACCCCAAGGGCAACATATAGGGGGTTAAATGTACATGTAATGGGTAAATGTATATGTAATAGTGGCCAACCTAATAATAGACATGTGATAAAATTGGAATGACCACTATTACATATACACTTACCCATTACATGTACATTTAACCCCTTATATGCCCCCCTTGGGGTCATATCATATACATTTAACCTTGTATATGCCCCCCTTGGGGTCATACTATATCTCCTTGTACCCCCCTCTTGTGGATATTGTGTCCCTTATACATTGATAAGATTCTTTAATGAGACCCTTATCCCTTCATTATGATATTTCATAACCTCCTAACACCCCTTTGGAAATACCAAGAGTGTCTTGTGCTTCCTTGACCATATTTATTTGCAGCAACATCCCTATCTTTCCCTTGTTTAGAGAATTTTCGATGATTCGCCATTGTGTCCCTTGTTTTGTCAAGTTTTAACCTCTAATTTTCCTCTCAGTTTATTGATTTATCATTGAACAACATGTTGCCCAGTAATTGGCCATTCCACGTGGAATGCTTTTAGCCATTTCTAGGTCAACCTTGCCTTTATGCTCTCAACAAGGGAAGTCTTGAGTCCATATCTCTTTTCCTTCCTATCATCCCTTGGTGTTAGTCTCTATTAGTTATCCTATACTTTCTACCTTGTGCTAGTTTTCAAGGATCCCTTTGTCCCTTAACTCCAACAACCTTCCCCTATCGACTTCAACACCTATATTCGCGGGTTTTTTTTAGAGGATAGTGTACCTTAGATTCATCTTCCTCATTGGTGTGTGACCTCAGACCAAGCATGGAGAATTATCATTGATTTTTGACTTGGTTGTTTCTCAAGTGCTCTACTCTAGCTCATTATCGTACTATTGAGATTCATACACTTGATGGTTCAGTGGTCTAGTTGATTATCCCAGATTCCTGGACATGTGTGAGTTGTATGATCCCTTAGGAGGGAGTTTTCCTTCAGGTATCTCCCCACATGCTTTGGTCACACCATATGTTTCCAAATATATAGCTCCATCTGTCATACTTTGGATGCTAGTCCTCAGGAGTTCCTCCTATTCCTAAGTGCCAGTGGAATTCCCCCTATCGACACCAACACTTTCATTCTAGTGGTTAGTATAATGTACCTTTGTCCATTTTTTCTTAATATTGGGTTACCTTGGACCATGTTGAGGGAAACCTCATTTCTCTCAGAGTTGGTAGGATTTCACATGCTCAACTCCAACTCATTTTCACATCGTTGAGATTCGTACATATATTTTAGTGATCCAACCTCAGTTGAAGTTCTTTGGATTTGATAGGATCAGTTCAACCATTTTTAGAGCCATCAGTTTGAGCTTCCCTCTTGCTAGATCACTTAAGATATTTGGATCTCCTCTGCCCGTTTAGCATGGATCCTTTGGCTATTTCCTCTCTCCCTCTAGGGGCATCAATTCATACATATTCAACTTAGTTGCAACCTTCATTATGTTTATCTTAGTTGTTGTTATCATTGTACTGTATTTTGGTGCTTATTATCCATGACCATGTATTGTTTTGGGACACCATTTTTCTCCATGATCCCAACCCATTTATTCCATGGAACATCATTGTATCAATGTTATGGGATATCTCAATGAGGATGGGTATGCCTACCTCGTCCCTATTGATATCTTGTATATATATATCACCTTTCTAACTTCTTGTTGATAGGTGGTTCTCCATTGCCCTTCCATGGGTTGTCCTACTTCCTTGGACACTCCTCTCCCTCCTTGTCCCCCCTATACTTAGATAAATAAACTGTGATGTATTTTGGTCATATGATTAGCTCCTAACCTTACACATCAAGCGAGAATCTGTATTACATAAAAAAATGATCACTTGTGGCATTTGTAGTAGTCTTATAGAAATACATCACTATCACTATGCATAACCATCATTTTTAGCCCCTTTCCACTACCATATAACCTCAAAATCATCGTAAACAATAGATTCAAACCCTAAAGTTGACCAAAAAGGGATAGTGCATATATTAAACACATTAAGTGCATGCAGAATGTTACACACTAAATTCTATGTAGCGTACCCTACATTTTTTCACGAGATGTGACCACTCTGATTGATAAAAATGTGGATCAAGAAAATGGCTGAGAAAGTAAAATAACTAACAAAATCAAGAAGACAAAGAAGATGGGCAGAAAAGGCACCAAGCCAAGTCAAATAATATGTACATCAGTGGTACATTAATAATGCAACTCAATGTAACGACGCCACAACCATATCATAAATAACTAGTTGTTAAGGTCTAGTTATGACTTAGGATTATTTCTAAAAAACCCCCCTTTAATTTTAAGTCCATACAAATGTATCAACTTAGCAACAAAAACCAGTGAAAAACATGATAACATGTCCAAGTCTTCAATCTGTAACTCATGGTATGAAATCTCATGAGTGTCTATGAAGATCTTCTTGAAAAATCGCCAAAAGTGGACGTTGAAACCAAGTCTAGAAAACTCACTGTGAAACAAATGAGCTAGACAACTTGTAGGTGTTCACTGAAGTGAACCCAAAACCGATGAGAATTTATTGACTACATGTCCAACACATCCTAAATATTGAAAATGTCTGACAAACATGAATGTGCCAAGCACAAATGCAGAAGAAACAACTACCCTCTGCTAGATCTAAAGATCATCCCTGTAAAGTCCGAATACTATCAAGTGAACAAATAAGTTTACACACTGTTCTCATAAATCAACACACTAAAAAACTGTCAAGAATCCACTTGACAAAAAAAAGAGTCAAAAGACATCCAAACCCTGTATCCACAAAATCCAGTGTGTATCGAGCAAATTCTGAAGACTCGATCTTCAACTCATAAGATTACGTCAAGGGGTCCCCGATCATGCCTTGTATCATCCAATCCTGAAAAACATTTATGTCCATCAACTGTAGAAATATCTCCTATCAATAATGACTATACTTGTTTATAAACTCGTCGATAAGATCGCTCCAATAAATTGGCTTCCAAAATCCAACGCTAGTTCCCTAACCATTCAAAATGAATATGTTTCCTCTGAATTTTGTTGCTCTTTTGACACCTTACTGAGAGGTGATTGGTCTTCCCACAAAAACTGCATGGGTGAAGATCAAAACACTTTGACTCATCATGGCCAAACTGGTGACAATTTTTGCACTGTATGGGTTCATTATCAAATTGAGCATCATACAAATCTGCAATACCTGTAGCAACACCATCATCCTCATCGATCCCCTATACCTGTTCCTTACCAATATCCTCAAGCTCTATCTTCCGATTATCATTCAAAAAACTTCCACTTACAAAGCAAACAAGTTTGTAATAATTAGGAATAAAAAAGTTATCATGAACTTTGTTGTATCCTAAGCCATATCTATTATATTTAAATTGTAATTCTTCCCATAGTCGAACAATTCTAATTGCTTCCTCACATTTATCTGCAAATTTTTGTCATAGGGACTTCCAACTCATATTTATAAGTGTCATCCACTCAACTGAGTGTCTTCATTGAATTCATTTTCATCCTTATTGTACTCATTTTGTTTGTCAATATGTATTCCAAACAATGGATTATCCTGAAATAGTATAAAATCACAACGGCCTACTTCATTCAAAACTCAATACTGTTAGCCTGTCTGCAGCTCCTGAATCTTTCTCCATCGCAAGGGTAGTTGAATCGCTGATAAGTAAGATAGATTTGCACTGAACTTAATACGATGGCAGTAGATCTGGTACTACTATTTCACATATATCTGACTGTTTAGAAGTTCATCATCAACATCTGTACATATGTTTGGGAAAACTGAGACCTAGTCACCACTATGACATCAAATAAGACATTCAAATTATAAGGGTATGCAAATAATCGCACCACCATCAAATAAGACATTCGATTTCTTTGCATTTCCTTCACGCAGAGCTGCTACAGATTGACTGTAACGAGTTGCTGCAAACTAGATCAAGAAAATTCAACAATACTGAAGCTTCCATATGCAAGCTCTGGAATACAATTGCTGATAACACTGTTTAAACTTTTGGGTCGTGGATTAACAAGTCAAGCGACCAATCCTTTCACCCAGGCCACAAGCAAGCTTTGAACTGGAGGTCCAAACCAGGAAAATTAAATGATTGCAGTAAATACCGTCAAAATCGGCTCATCCGATGCAAAGCAACAGTGGGAGAAAATCCACAACACTTTGAAACATACAAAGTTCTATCTGTTCACAGCACTGCAATATGTGTTGTCCAATGCCCGGAGGACGCACCTAACGTATAATTGATAAACTTTTAACGGCTAAGATGTTTCCTCAACAATAACAAAAAAAAAATATGCAATTTCAATGATACAAGGTTTGAACTCGTGACTTCTTCCTATCGTAATTTCTTTCTTCATAATGTAATTTTTCTTTCTCAAGGATACAAGGTTTGAATTCGTGATCTTTTCTTATTGTAACCTTTCCATCTCAAAGATACAAGGTTTGAAATCGTGACCTCCTATATCTTAACCTTCCCATACTAAAAGAGTATGTATGCGTACATCTTACCAATTATACTATCCCATGAAACCTTCCCATACTAAAAGAGTATGTATGCGTACATCTTACCAATTATACTATCCCATGAAGTTATCCATTTGCTAACACACATTCTGTGTTTATTTATGTTTGTTTACTCAGAGAAGTTTACTATGACCAAAGTCATTCACTGAAGATGTCTTGTTCAATATGTTTTAATTTTCAACACAACCTTTGCTCAAAACAAACATGCAGTGCCACCTTTTTTTTTTTTTAATATATATTTCAAACTAAATTTGCTCCTTTTTACTTTGAATTCAAAAAACACAAAGAAATGCAAAATGCAGTGCCACCTTCTTTGATTTCTAACACACAATCAAAATTGGGGTGAGGGTCTTCCTCATAGAGTTCTCAATCACCTTTTTTACCTATGTTCTAACACACAATCAAAATTGATTCTGGGTCTTCCAAAATTGACTGGTCTTCTAGTTGATAGAGTTGGCAATCACTTTTTTATCTATGTCCACCGTTTTTACCTATGTCTAATAAACTACTAAACCCATAAGATCATCTACATATGCTTGGATACCACATGATACAAATTTGGATCAAGAAAATAAACTGTATCATAACTACCAGTTGTTAAGTTCTAATTAAGGCTTAATTTTTTTTCTAACATCAATGAAATTCCCAAACTGTAATGATTTCTATATATGTGACCACCATAAATAATTGTTGTAAAAGTATTGGTTAATGATTGCCCAAATCCTCCTAAGTGGAAGATCATGACATGGGACAACTTAAATCATTAACTTAAATCATTAAATCACTTTATACTTTAAGTGGAGACAACTTAAAAGTGCCTTTGGACAAAACATTAATAAAGTGGAGACAACTTAAAAGTGCCTTTTTATAATGTGGACAAAACATGAAGTGCATGTTGAGAGGACTTAGGTGTCGTCCACATTCAAGGGAATCGTTCCATGTTAAGAGCAGTGACGTCCATTTGTAAAGATTTCGTCCACATTTAAGGGGGGACAATGTTGAAGTATGGGAGACTTTCTAAGAGTTTCGAGCTCCCTTTCATGATAACGTTGATGATCCAATATTCGTTCCCCTTCAAGGGTGAAGTCCACGTCACCTCCTTTGTTTTCATTTATTTATAACATCATTTGAATTGTATTTTCACTTAGTCTCCAAATTGTTGAATTGTGTGGATGATAAATTACTTTTGTTTTATCTTTTAGGTTTAATTTAGGGAATAAAAAATGAGAAGGAGTTAAACGCCTCATCTATAAATAAAAGAGAGGCATTTCTCTCATTTCAAATTTGAAATTTTGAAATTATTGTGAATTTGGGGATTATTTTGAACTTTTAATAGAAGATCTTTTTGTTGTCTAGTACAAAGTTAACGATTTATTTTTATTTTTTAGACAGTTTTGTTCAGGAGTTTGTGGTAAATTGTTGATCTTTACCCCTAATAGGGAAAAGTAGCCCCACACATTTGTGCTTAAAGGTTTAATCTAATGTTTTATGGGCAGATTTAAGAGGCTTATCAGCTCTGGAAATTAAATTGCAACAAAGAAAATTGGAATAGGTCAAACCCTAAAGCTAAGGTTTAACCCTAAAAGGTGAAATTTAACCCTACCCTAGCTATATTTTCACTTTTGGATTGTTTATAAGGGATATCTAACGCTTATTGACAGTGAAATTTGTCTCCTAAGTGCTTCATAGTTGTTATTTTACATTTTGGATATTTTTGGTGAAACCCTAGGGGGATTCACCACCTCTCTTTGCAAGTTTGAGCTAATTTCATGGTTATTATTCATTTATACTTGAAATCATTCATTTATAGGATGTTTTAATATAGTTTATTCATTTCCCTAGCCAAAGTAGCGAATATTTACCATTACAAGTGCTTTTAGGTACTCTTGGGGTTATTTTCCTCACCCAAAATCTATGTTTTCTGTGTTATTTATCATATATTAGATTCTATAATTTGTGGACAAAAGAAATATGGTCAAATTTTTAACATACAATCAATAGGTAACACAAGTATATCATTTGTTCTTGGTTTTATGTGATTAGATCTCACTATTGTGTGGTAAAAGGTACTTGTTTATTCATCCAAAGAGAGACATCACAATATTGATTTATATTTTTGTTGTGACATATTCATTTCATTTCTCAACACTTAATTAATTAGATCGTAATCCTATTTATGTTGTGTTAGTTATTTCCCTAGCTCCTAGTTGAATATTCTTGAGGCATTTGGCTACTTCATTGGCACTGGTCTATCTAACCATATATTGAGATGTGTAATTTGAAGTTAACTGTATCGTAAGCTACCACAAGGTACTATACATGTTTGTTTCCATGGATTGGAATACCCCTCCATGGGTTCAAGTAACTGGCCTAATGTGAAGGGGAAACTGTGTTAAGGTGACAATGATGTGTTTCCCGTGTTGTGCTTATCCCCATTAGCACCTCTACAAAGGCTACTAGTTTGGACAGTAACATGAGCAACACAAATAATACCCCCAAAAGTTGCATTGCTCTGTAAAAAGCTAGTTTTAACTATTTTGAGCCCTCATAAATGTGCCCAAAGTGGTATTATGTGAGGTTAGTTATATGTGGACCATCCTAAACCCTAATTGCTATTGTTATTTGGTCATCTTTAAACACTATTTGGAAGACTATGCCAAGGGAGTTTAACCATTATTTTCACTATAAATAAAGGATTTGAGGTCACTCCATCCATCATCACAAGTAGGGTTATGCTGTTGAAATATCACCAGAAGTATTGAGGACCTCTTCCTATTGATAACATATTTCTTGTCTAGGTACCTTGCT
The DNA here is from genome assembly GCA_009831015.1 of Picea engelmannii. Lineage (NCBI taxonomy): Eukaryota > Viridiplantae > Streptophyta > Pinopsida > Pinales > Pinaceae > Picea > Picea engelmannii. Next base: position 47,792 of record ML808506.1, on the reverse strand, counting down.
TGTCAATTGAGAAGGGAGTCATCAACACATCAAGGAAGCTAAGGACCTATCCTAAGGAGGGGATTTGGAACCTATCTTCTTCAACAAGATCATCCAATAAGTGTCTTCTTGGCCTTTACATTGGAAACACAATATTCTTTACATTACTTCAAATGTCTTGTTCATTTTCAATGCAATGCTTTATTTCTTATGTTTTTTATTGCATGAATGAGTTGTAGTTTTGGGATTGTAAAGTAGACCTAGAGTTAGGTTTTCTTACTCAAAAAATATTTTTTTCCTATACTTAACATGCAACTTTTAAGTTAGTGTAATTTTCTCACCCTTGTAACAAATTCCACCCAATACTCTTGTATGTACCAATTTCCTATACTTTTTAGTTGTTGTAACTCCAAAAACAGTTTTCCTAAATTTTCAAGCATAGGTAAATCTAGAGTAAAGGCACTATAGAGGGCACTTGATGAGGTTGTCATGATGGTAAGAATAAAAATAAATTGATCTTTGTGGAGTATAATGAGGTTAAAGAACTTTATTTTGGCTGGTGTAAAGTCTACCAAGCTACATGAGGAGGAGACTGCTGAAATATGGGACTTGTCTAGCGATTTCTTATTTTAGTAGATGATATTGGAAAGAGAAAAACATTTGATTTCGTTGGAAAACTGCAAGAGTTAATCACTTCTGTTGTACTTTCTACATGTATAGTTGCCTCAATTCTAATTAATAGTGTTCATAGGACTAAGTCTTGGAAAAGTGATGGACTTTGATGATTATGGTCATAAGCATTGGCCACCATTAGATTTCATTAATTCAGAGCTTCGTAGACTATTCAGAGGTGCATTTTGTGACTTTGGACTTGAGTTCATTGTATTTAATAATTTTGAAAAATCTCACATTGGTATATTTTCAACTAATGACAATCCTACTCTTTTATCTTGTATTGAGGTTGGAGTTGGAGTTCCAAGATGGGAACCTTTCGATGTGGATGTAGTTGTTTCCACTAAATATCATGTTACATTAATTATGACTATATTTGACTTTGAAGCTATACAAAATCTGATTACATGCCCCTGTTATCTCCTCAAATAAGTTAATCAAGTTGTTTTATTTTAGGTGATAGGATGCCATTCAAAAAATACATTTTAAAATTTTTAAAGCTCATTTTTGAGAGCTTTATGCATGTAATAAAATTTAGAAAAAACATTTGGTTTCTTCTTAATTTGATTTAAGTCAAATCGCAGGTTTCGGTGGCTTAGGTGCTTATTCAAAAGTGCTTCTTAGCTATCGAAAGCCTTAGCTTTTGGCAACTTAAACAAAGAAATTCAGGGCTATTTTAGCCACGAAAATCACAGGAGCATGGGAGGAGTCAACACCTCCTTTCACACGCCTAAACTGTTGGGTTTGAGGTTTTATAATTGCAATTGGTTGCCGAAAAGAAAGGAGGAGAAACCGTTTAGAGACTTGGAGCTGATCTCTGCATGATATATCAAATCTTTTCAAATTGTTGTTTCATCAAATCACATGGTTACATACTTCCCATCATTACAGTCACCAACCATGATTGTTTCAAATCTTAAGCCGCTCTTTCTCATCCCTTGTAATCAACGCCACGTTCTAATGCACGCCTCATACTTCTCGTCCCTGTCACAGCCGAGCCAAATATTCCTAAGTCTACGCTGTGTAGTTTTCCCCCAAAACCCGATTTTTCAATTGCAGATGTACAGGAACATTGCGACAGATGAATAAAGGAGGATCAACTCTGAGGAAGGAGCTAGATGCCATTAGTTACTTGGAATCACACTCGGAGGTATGCCAACTTTTTAGTGACGCAGGTTGCTATAATTTTTGTAAAAAATTACAGAGCTCTCACCAGCAGGTGGCATAAGATTTTTCCCTGACTTTAGATGGAAGGAAAGTAGTCATCGGTCAAGATGAATTCCAGGTGGATGAAGCCCTCGTAGCTGAGGTGACAGAGCTTCCTAGTGTTGGTCACTATAATTTCTTATTAATAAAAACAATCAAGTGTTACATAAATTGTCAACCCAGGGAAGTCTGTTTATTTCAAAGGCAATCACACACTGTATATGCTCAATCTCAAAAGCAATCCAAAGTTGTAGTAAAAGTTACACTAATAACACCTTGCTTTGAACAAACTGAAGTTCTACTTTGAATTACAGTAAAAACAATCTATCTATTGCAAAATTTAAGATTCAAAGGAAAATAATTATCAGAAGAATCCTGGATTACATTAAGAAACAACAACCTAGGAAAAATGAACCTTTCAGCATACTGCAAAGAAGACTAACTATTCTGTAACAGAGAAAATGACCCTATTCCCCAAAGCAGGAATCTTCAGCACCTGTCTCTGACTATCACACTTTCATAAACTCATTTTGCAAACAGAATTACCAATCAAAATGATTAACAATTACCTAGGAATGAATTGTATGAAAACGATGTAACAATCAGTGGAAACAAAGTTTCAGCAAAACA
>ML808506.1:27446-45205 GCA_009831015.1 Picea engelmannii | reverse complement strand
CATATAGGGGGTTAAATGTACATGTAATGGGTAAATGTATATGTAATAGTGGCCAACCTAATAATAGACATGTGATAAAATTGGAATGACCACTATTACATATACACTTACCCATTACATGTACATTTAACCCCTTATATGCCCCCCTTGGGGTCATATCATATACATTTAACCTTGTATATGCCCCCCTTGGGGTCATACTATATCTCCTTGTACCCCCCTCTTGTGGATATTGTGTCCCTTATACATTGATAAGATTCTTTAATGAGACCCTTATCCCTTCATTATGATATTTCATAACCTCCTAACACCCCTTTGGAAATACCAAGAGTGTCTTGTGCTTCCTTGACCATATTTATTTGCAGCAACATCCCTATCTTTCCCTTGTTTAGAGAATTTTCGATGATTCGCCATTGTGTCCCTTGTTTTGTCAAGTTTTAACCTCTAATTTTCCTCTCAGTTTATTGATTTATCATTGAACAACATGTTGCCCAGTAATTGGCCATTCCACGTGGAATGCTTTTAGCCATTTCTAGGTCAACCTTGCCTTTATGCTCTCAACAAGGGAAGTCTTGAGTCCATATCTCTTTTCCTTCCTATCATCCCTTGGTGTTAGTCTCTATTAGTTATCCTATACTTTCTACCTTGTGCTAGTTTTCAAGGATCCCTTTGTCCCTTAACTCCAACAACCTTCCCCTATCGACTTCAACACCTATATTCGCGGGTTTTTTTTAGAGGATAGTGTACCTTAGATTCATCTTCCTCATTGGTGTGTGACCTCAGACCAAGCATGGAGAATTATCATTGATTTTTGACTTGGTTGTTTCTCAAGTGCTCTACTCTAGCTCATTATCGTACTATTGAGATTCATACACTTGATGGTTCAGTGGTCTAGTTGATTATCCCAGATTCCTGGACATGTGTGAGTTGTATGATCCCTTAGGAGGGAGTTTTCCTTCAGGTATCTCCCCACATGCTTTGGTCACACCATATGTTTCCAAATATATAGCTCCATCTGTCATACTTTGGATGCTAGTCCTCAGGAGTTCCTCCTATTCCTAAGTGCCAGTGGAATTCCCCCTATCGACACCAACACTTTCATTCTAGTGGTTAGTATAATGTACCTTTGTCCATTTTTTCTTAATATTGGGTTACCTTGGACCATGTTGAGGGAAACCTCATTTCTCTCAGAGTTGGTAGGATTTCACATGCTCAACTCCAACTCATTTTCACATCGTTGAGATTCGTACATATATTTTAGTGATCCAACCTCAGTTGAAGTTCTTTGGATTTGATAGGATCAGTTCAACCATTTTTAGAGCCATCAGTTTGAGCTTCCCTCTTGCTAGATCACTTAAGATATTTGGATCTCCTCTGCCCGTTTAGCATGGATCCTTTGGCTATTTCCTCTCTCCCTCTAGGGGCATCAATTCATACATATTCAACTTAGTTGCAACCTTCATTATGTTTATCTTAGTTGTTGTTATCATTGTACTGTATTTTGGTGCTTATTATCCATGACCATGTATTGTTTTGGGACACCATTTTTCTCCATGATCCCAACCCATTTATTCCATGGAACATCATTGTATCAATGTTATGGGATATCTCAATGAGGATGGGTATGCCTACCTCGTCCCTATTGATATCTTGTATATATATATCACCTTTCTAACTTCTTGTTGATAGGTGGTTCTCCATTGCCCTTCCATGGGTTGTCCTACTTCCTTGGACACTCCTCTCCCTCCTTGTCCCCCCTATACTTAGATAAATAAACTGTGATGTATTTTGGTCATATGATTAGCTCCTAACCTTACACATCAAGCGAGAATCTGTATTACATAAAAAAATGATCACTTGTGGCATTTGTAGTAGTCTTATAGAAATACATCACTATCACTATGCATAACCATCATTTTTAGCCCCTTTCCACTACCATATAACCTCAAAATCATCGTAAACAATAGATTCAAACCCTAAAGTTGACCAAAAAGGGATAGTGCATATATTAAACACATTAAGTGCATGCAGAATGTTACACACTAAATTCTATGTAGCGTACCCTACATTTTTTCACGAGATGTGACCACTCTGATTGATAAAAATGTGGATCAAGAAAATGGCTGAGAAAGTAAAATAACTAACAAAATCAAGAAGACAAAGAAGATGGGCAGAAAAGGCACCAAGCCAAGTCAAATAATATGTACATCAGTGGTACATTAATAATGCAACTCAATGTAACGACGCCACAACCATATCATAAATAACTAGTTGTTAAGGTCTAGTTATGACTTAGGATTATTTCTAAAAAACCCCCCTTTAATTTTAAGTCCATACAAATGTATCAACTTAGCAACAAAAACCAGTGAAAAACATGATAACATGTCCAAGTCTTCAATCTGTAACTCATGGTATGAAATCTCATGAGTGTCTATGAAGATCTTCTTGAAAAATCGCCAAAAGTGGACGTTGAAACCAAGTCTAGAAAACTCACTGTGAAACAAATGAGCTAGACAACTTGTAGGTGTTCACTGAAGTGAACCCAAAACCGATGAGAATTTATTGACTACATGTCCAACACATCCTAAATATTGAAAATGTCTGACAAACATGAATGTGCCAAGCACAAATGCAGAAGAAACAACTACCCTCTGCTAGATCTAAAGATCATCCCTGTAAAGTCCGAATACTATCAAGTGAACAAATAAGTTTACACACTGTTCTCATAAATCAACACACTAAAAAACTGTCAAGAATCCACTTGACAAAAAAAAGAGTCAAAAGACATCCAAACCCTGTATCCACAAAATCCAGTGTGTATCGAGCAAATTCTGAAGACTCGATCTTCAACTCATAAGATTACGTCAAGGGGTCCCCGATCATGCCTTGTATCATCCAATCCTGAAAAACATTTATGTCCATCAACTGTAGAAATATCTCCTATCAATAATGACTATACTTGTTTATAAACTCGTCGATAAGATCGCTCCAATAAATTGGCTTCCAAAATCCAACGCTAGTTCCCTAACCATTCAAAATGAATATGTTTCCTCTGAATTTTGTTGCTCTTTTGACACCTTACTGAGAGGTGATTGGTCTTCCCACAAAAACTGCATGGGTGAAGATCAAAACACTTTGACTCATCATGGCCAAACTGGTGACAATTTTTGCACTGTATGGGTTCATTATCAAATTGAGCATCATACAAATCTGCAATACCTGTAGCAACACCATCATCCTCATCGATCCCCTATACCTGTTCCTTACCAATATCCTCAAGCTCTATCTTCCGATTATCATTCAAAAAACTTCCACTTACAAAGCAAACAAGTTTGTAATAATTAGGAATAAAAAAGTTATCATGAACTTTGTTGTATCCTAAGCCATATCTATTATATTTAAATTGTAATTCTTCCCATAGTCGAACAATTCTAATTGCTTCCTCACATTTATCTGCAAATTTTTGTCATAGGGACTTCCAACTCATATTTATAAGTGTCATCCACTCAACTGAGTGTCTTCATTGAATTCATTTTCATCCTTATTGTACTCATTTTGTTTGTCAATATGTATTCCAAACAATGGATTATCCTGAAATAGTATAAAATCACAACGGCCTACTTCATTCAAAACTCAATACTGTTAGCCTGTCTGCAGCTCCTGAATCTTTCTCCATCGCAAGGGTAGTTGAATCGCTGATAAGTAAGATAGATTTGCACTGAACTTAATACGATGGCAGTAGATCTGGTACTACTATTTCACATATATCTGACTGTTTAGAAGTTCATCATCAACATCTGTACATATGTTTGGGAAAACTGAGACCTAGTCACCACTATGACATCAAATAAGACATTCAAATTATAAGGGTATGCAAATAATCGCACCACCATCAAATAAGACATTCGATTTCTTTGCATTTCCTTCACGCAGAGCTGCTACAGATTGACTGTAACGAGTTGCTGCAAACTAGATCAAGAAAATTCAACAATACTGAAGCTTCCATATGCAAGCTCTGGAATACAATTGCTGATAACACTGTTTAAACTTTTGGGTCGTGGATTAACAAGTCAAGCGACCAATCCTTTCACCCAGGCCACAAGCAAGCTTTGAACTGGAGGTCCAAACCAGGAAAATTAAATGATTGCAGTAAATACCGTCAAAATCGGCTCATCCGATGCAAAGCAACAGTGGGAGAAAATCCACAACACTTTGAAACATACAAAGTTCTATCTGTTCACAGCACTGCAATATGTGTTGTCCAATGCCCGGAGGACGCACCTAACGTATAATTGATAAACTTTTAACGGCTAAGATGTTTCCTCAACAATAACAAAAAAAAAATATGCAATTTCAATGATACAAGGTTTGAACTCGTGACTTCTTCCTATCGTAATTTCTTTCTTCATAATGTAATTTTTCTTTCTCAAGGATACAAGGTTTGAATTCGTGATCTTTTCTTATTGTAACCTTTCCATCTCAAAGATACAAGGTTTGAAATCGTGACCTCCTATATCTTAACCTTCCCATACTAAAAGAGTATGTATGCGTACATCTTACCAATTATACTATCCCATGAAACCTTCCCATACTAAAAGAGTATGTATGCGTACATCTTACCAATTATACTATCCCATGAAGTTATCCATTTGCTAACACACATTCTGTGTTTATTTATGTTTGTTTACTCAGAGAAGTTTACTATGACCAAAGTCATTCACTGAAGATGTCTTGTTCAATATGTTTTAATTTTCAACACAACCTTTGCTCAAAACAAACATGCAGTGCCACCTTTTTTTTTTTTTAATATATATTTCAAACTAAATTTGCTCCTTTTTACTTTGAATTCAAAAAACACAAAGAAATGCAAAATGCAGTGCCACCTTCTTTGATTTCTAACACACAATCAAAATTGGGGTGAGGGTCTTCCTCATAGAGTTCTCAATCACCTTTTTTACCTATGTTCTAACACACAATCAAAATTGATTCTGGGTCTTCCAAAATTGACTGGTCTTCTAGTTGATAGAGTTGGCAATCACTTTTTTATCTATGTCCACCGTTTTTACCTATGTCTAATAAACTACTAAACCCATAAGATCATCTACATATGCTTGGATACCACATGATACAAATTTGGATCAAGAAAATAAACTGTATCATAACTACCAGTTGTTAAGTTCTAATTAAGGCTTAATTTTTTTTCTAACATCAATGAAATTCCCAAACTGTAATGATTTCTATATATGTGACCACCATAAATAATTGTTGTAAAAGTATTGGTTAATGATTGCCCAAATCCTCCTAAGTGGAAGATCATGACATGGGACAACTTAAATCATTAACTTAAATCATTAAATCACTTTATACTTTAAGTGGAGACAACTTAAAAGTGCCTTTGGACAAAACATTAATAAAGTGGAGACAACTTAAAAGTGCCTTTTTATAATGTGGACAAAACATGAAGTGCATGTTGAGAGGACTTAGGTGTCGTCCACATTCAAGGGAATCGTTCCATGTTAAGAGCAGTGACGTCCATTTGTAAAGATTTCGTCCACATTTAAGGGGGGACAATGTTGAAGTATGGGAGACTTTCTAAGAGTTTCGAGCTCCCTTTCATGATAACGTTGATGATCCAATATTCGTTCCCCTTCAAGGGTGAAGTCCACGTCACCTCCTTTGTTTTCATTTATTTATAACATCATTTGAATTGTATTTTCACTTAGTCTCCAAATTGTTGAATTGTGTGGATGATAAATTACTTTTGTTTTATCTTTTAGGTTTAATTTAGGGAATAAAAAATGAGAAGGAGTTAAACGCCTCATCTATAAATAAAAGAGAGGCATTTCTCTCATTTCAAATTTGAAATTTTGAAATTATTGTGAATTTGGGGATTATTTTGAACTTTTAATAGAAGATCTTTTTGTTGTCTAGTACAAAGTTAACGATTTATTTTTATTTTTTAGACAGTTTTGTTCAGGAGTTTGTGGTAAATTGTTGATCTTTACCCCTAATAGGGAAAAGTAGCCCCACACATTTGTGCTTAAAGGTTTAATCTAATGTTTTATGGGCAGATTTAAGAGGCTTATCAGCTCTGGAAATTAAATTGCAACAAAGAAAATTGGAATAGGTCAAACCCTAAAGCTAAGGTTTAACCCTAAAAGGTGAAATTTAACCCTACCCTAGCTATATTTTCACTTTTGGATTGTTTATAAGGGATATCTAACGCTTATTGACAGTGAAATTTGTCTCCTAAGTGCTTCATAGTTGTTATTTTACATTTTGGATATTTTTGGTGAAACCCTAGGGGGATTCACCACCTCTCTTTGCAAGTTTGAGCTAATTTCATGGTTATTATTCATTTATACTTGAAATCATTCATTTATAGGATGTTTTAATATAGTTTATTCATTTCCCTAGCCAAAGTAGCGAATATTTACCATTACAAGTGCTTTTAGGTACTCTTGGGGTTATTTTCCTCACCCAAAATCTATGTTTTCTGTGTTATTTATCATATATTAGATTCTATAATTTGTGGACAAAAGAAATATGGTCAAATTTTTAACATACAATCAATAGGTAACACAAGTATATCATTTGTTCTTGGTTTTATGTGATTAGATCTCACTATTGTGTGGTAAAAGGTACTTGTTTATTCATCCAAAGAGAGACATCACAATATTGATTTATATTTTTGTTGTGACATATTCATTTCATTTCTCAACACTTAATTAATTAGATCGTAATCCTATTTATGTTGTGTTAGTTATTTCCCTAGCTCCTAGTTGAATATTCTTGAGGCATTTGGCTACTTCATTGGCACTGGTCTATCTAACCATATATTGAGATGTGTAATTTGAAGTTAACTGTATCGTAAGCTACCACAAGGTACTATACATGTTTGTTTCCATGGATTGGAATACCCCTCCATGGGTTCAAGTAACTGGCCTAATGTGAAGGGGAAACTGTGTTAAGGTGACAATGATGTGTTTCCCGTGTTGTGCTTATCCCCATTAGCACCTCTACAAAGGCTACTAGTTTGGACAGTAACATGAGCAACACAAATAATACCCCCAAAAGTTGCATTGCTCTGTAAAAAGCTAGTTTTAACTATTTTGAGCCCTCATAAATGTGCCCAAAGTGGTATTATGTGAGGTTAGTTATATGTGGACCATCCTAAACCCTAATTGCTATTGTTATTTGGTCATCTTTAAACACTATTTGGAAGACTATGCCAAGGGAGTTTAACCATTATTTTCACTATAAATAAAGGATTTGAGGTCACTCCATCCATCATCACAAGTAGGGTTATGCTGTTGAAATATCACCAGAAGTATTGAGGACCTCTTCCTATTGATAACATATTTCTTGTCTAGGTACCTTGCTTGTCAATTGAGAAGGGAGTCATCAACACATCAAGGAAGCTAAGGACCTATCCTAAGGAGGGGATTTGGAACCTATCTTCTTCAACAAGATCATCCAATAAGTGTCTTCTTGGCCTTTACATTGGAAACACAATATTCTTTACATTACTTCAAATGTCTTGTTCATTTTCAATGCAATGCTTTATTTCTTATGTTTTTTATTGCATGAATGAGTTGTAGTTTTGGGATTGTAAAGTAGACCTAGAGTTAGGTTTTCTTACTCAAAAAATATTTTTTTCCTATACTTAACATGCAACTTTTAAGTTAGTGTAATTTTCTCACCCTTGTAACAAATTCCACCCAATACTCTTGTATGTACCAATTTCCTATACTTTTTAGTTGTTGTAACTCCAAAAACAGTTTTCCTAAATTTTCAAGCATAGGTAAATCTAGAGTAAAGGCACTATAGAGGGCACTTGATGAGGTTGTCATGATGGTAAGAATAAAAATAAATTGATCTTTGTGGAGTATAATGAGGTTAAAGAACTTTATTTTGGCTGGTGTAAAGTCTACCAAGCTACATGAGGAGGAGACTGCTGAAATATGGGACTTGTCTAGCGATTTCTTATTTTAGTAGATGATATTGGAAAGAGAAAAACATTTGATTTCGTTGGAAAACTGCAAGAGTTAATCACTTCTGTTGTACTTTCTACATGTATAGTTGCCTCAATTCTAATTAATAGTGTTCATAGGACTAAGTCTTGGAAAAGTGATGGACTTTGATGATTATGGTCATAAGCATTGGCCACCATTAGATTTCATTAATTCAGAGCTTCGTAGACTATTCAGAGGTGCATTTTGTGACTTTGGACTTGAGTTCATTGTATTTAATAATTTTGAAAAATCTCACATTGGTATATTTTCAACTAATGACAATCCTACTCTTTTATCTTGTATTGAGGTTGGAGTTGGAGTTCCAAGATGGGAACCTTTCGATGTGGATGTAGTTGTTTCCACTAAATATCATGTTACATTAATTATGACTATATTTGACTTTGAAGCTATACAAAATCTGATTACATGCCCCTGTTATCTCCTCAAATAAGTTAATCAAGTTGTTTTATTTTAGGTGATAGGATGCCATTCAAAAAATACATTTTAAAATTTTTAAAGCTCATTTTTGAGAGCTTTATGCATGTAATAAAATTTAGAAAAAACATTTGGTTTCTTCTTAATTTGATTTAAGTCAAATCGCAGGTTTCGGTGGCTTAGGTGCTTATTCAAAAGTGCTTCTTAGCTATCGAAAGCCTTAGCTTTTGGCAACTTAAACAAAGAAATTCAGGGCTATTTTAGCCACGAAAATCACAGGAGCATGGGAGGAGTCAACACCTCCTTTCACACGCCTAAACTGTTGGGTTTGAGGTTTTATAATTGCAATTGGTTGCCGAAAAGAAAGGAGGAGAAACCGTTTAGAGACTTGGAGCTGATCTCTGCATGATATATCAAATCTTTTCAAATTGTTGTTTCATCAAATCACATGGTTACATACTTCCCATCATTACAGTCACCAACCATGATTGTTTCAAATCTTAAGCCGCTCTTTCTCATCCCTTGTAATCAACGCCACGTTCTAATGCACGCCTCATACTTCTCGTCCCTGTCACAGCCGAGCCAAATATTCCTAAGTCTACGCTGTGTAGTTTTCCCCCAAAACCCGATTTTTCAATTGCAGATGTACAGGAACATTGCGACAGATGAATAAAGGAGGATCAACTCTGAGGAAGGAGCTAGATGCCATTAGTTACTTGGAATCACACTCGGAGGTATGCCAACTTTTTAGTGACGCAGGTTGCTATAATTTTTGTAAAAAATTACAGAGCTCTCACCAGCAGGTGGCATAAGATTTTTCCCTGACTTTAGATGGAAGGAAAGTAGTCATCGGTCAAGATGAATTCCAGGTGGATGAAGCCCTCGTAGCTGAGGTGACAGAGCTTCCTAGTGTTGGTCACTATAATTTCTTATTAATAAAAACAATCAAGTGTTACATAAATTGTCAACCCAGGGAAGTCTGTTTATTTCAAAGGCAATCACACACTGTATATGCTCAATCTCAAAAGCAATCCAAAGTTGTAGTAAAAGTTACACTAATAACACCTTGCTTTGAACAAACTGAAGTTCTACTTTGAATTACAGTAAAAACAATCTATCTATTGCAAAATTTAAGATTCAAAGGAAAATAATTATCAGAAGAATCCTGGATTACATTAAGAAACAACAACCTAGGAAAAATGAACCTTTCAGCATACTGCAAAGAAGACTAACTATTCTGTAACAGAGAAAATGACCCTATTCCCCAAAGCAGGAATCTTCAGCACCTGTCTCTGACTATCACACTTTCATAAACTCATTTTGCAAACAGAATTACCAATCAAAATGATTAACAATTACCTAGGAATGAATTGTATGAAAACGATGTAACAATCAGTGGAAACAAAGTTTCAGCAAAACAGAGTTTTAACAAGGTATGGATAAAAACAATACTAACACACTACAGAAACTAATGGGTGAATCTTGTGAAGAAGGTGGGCCCTCTCCTTCTCACAAGATTCCCCAGAAATGAAAGGAACTAAGAAGAAATGCTCATAATGATCTTTTATTCATCTGTCAAATGTGACAAGTTACAATATCAAAAGTGAACACGCTCCTTCTCTGCAATTCCCTTCTAGCTAAGCCTTTCGTAATCTCCCCTCTAATGATGATTTCTCCCCTATTTAAAGAGGAGAATCCTCTTAATACAATTAATCATAAAATTACATGTGTACATACAAATCCTATTCTTGGTCTGATCTAATCTTCTATGCTGGAATAGGATATTCTGATCTTCCGTAGCAAAATGTTGTTACAGTGGTTGTAATGGTGTTGGCTTGAGGTACAACTGTTGCGGCCGATGTAACAACTCTTTTATTTATCTTTTCTTGTTACTTTTGTATGTGAAATACTGTTTCAACATCGCAAATCACGGACTGTTTCAACAACGTGGTCTTCAAGCAATGACGATGGTTGTAATGGTGCTAGCTTGAGGTACAGCTGTTGCGGCCAGTGTAACAACTCTTTTAATTATCTTTTCTTGTTACTGCTGTATGTGAAATACTGTTTTAGCATCGCAAATCACGGACTGTTTCAGCAATGGGATTTGCGTACTATTTGACTGTTTCAACAACATGGTGTTCAAGCAACAACGATATATTAACTGTAGTCTTCAAATTGTTTTAGCAACTATATATTTCTGATTAATGGCTAAGTATGAAAGTAGTGTAAAATTACATGTAAAACAAATTAAACATATAACAAAGAGAAGAAACATTATATACCTTTGGAAAAATAGATTAAGGTGATAATGTAGGCTTAAATATGAGTGGGAAAAGGATGTAATGATAACAAAAAGTATGAGAAAAAAGGTACATTATAGGGTCCTAACATCCCCCCCAACTAAAAAGGTTGCATGTCCTCAAGCAACTTCAATCTGAATCAGAATCCAGATACCGACTCTGGGCGTGCAAATTACTTAAGCAGTAGCTGTAGAAAGTACTGTCTATTGGGGATCTGAATCCTTAAACATGTTGTAGCCTTTGCCAGGCTGCTACTTCAACCTTCTTGGGCAACTTATGATGAACTTGATACTTCTCTGTTGGCATCCACCGAATGGGAAAATGGAACTGATAACCTATCCAATTTTCAGCACATTGCTGGACAGATTTGATGTAACTAGGTACTTGGAAGATTGTTGTCTCAAGATTGTAGGACTAAAGGGATTGTGCTCCTGCCTTTTCTCAGAATATTGTTGCTAAAACATGTTGTTTGATTTTAGGGCAACAGTCTCTGTGGATTTAATAAACTGTTGATAATCTTGAAGTAATGTTGCCTGTAGTTGCCATATATATTGAGTCATCCCTGGTTTCTTCAAAAATTGATAATATTCTACAACAAAGGTGGCAACGTTCTATGGTTCTGGCCGTATCCATAGGAGACGGTTATCTTCATTATGATTGGCAGCTAGAAAATCATTCTGCCACGTAATCTGGTTGGTAAGGAAGGAGGCGAGTGCCCGAATCTGGATATCACCAACAAGAGGATTAAGATTAAGCTGTCTGTTCTCAGGAATGGCTTTATTATGAAGATATACCTCACATAGTAGATGCTCATCAATAGTAGAGGCTTCTGCAAAAGTTTGAACAAAATCTTCTGGTTTGAACACTGCATAGGGTCTTCCTTCTTTGATTGATTTTATCTGAAAGAATGCAAGTCATTCTATAAGGAAAAGAGAGTAATTTGATGATGGTTTCCTAGCAGCCAACAATTTTTGTACCAAATCGAACATCAGGAGCAATTTGCTTTTTAACTCCTCATTTTGCTTCTTATGGGCACGAGATTCTTTGCGTGTTTTCTCCAAAGCTTCCCAGTTTGAATATATGTGGTTCAGCCAAAGTAGTCTATGCTCCTGCAAAATTTTGTCATGTGTAATAGCAGACTCCTTTTTCCATTTGTTCATTATTACTTTCTCATTCCATGGTTGATTTTGTGTTTCAACATCGCAAGTGGTAGGCTGAGGTAGGGTCTGAGTGGCTTGTTCCACAAAAGTAGGGGTACTAATCTTGCCAGGAGGGGCATATTCATCAATATGCAGAGTTTGAACAACTTTACTAATGAAAACAGGAGCTTCGAATTTAACAATTGTTGTAGGCCAGGGTTCTTGTAGATTAGCTTTTCTTTTTGGAATTTTTGAAGGTCCTACTGGTTCTTGTGTAATAGTAGGGCGTTCCTCTTTTTTAACTACAAAATTTGTAGGTGCAGGGGAAGCTCCAGGCATTGGGATTTGAACCACTTTGTAGCCTCCTTGATCATAAATATCCCCACATTGGCTGCACATATACTCTCTATACTGATCATCTTTTGTGTTTTTCTCTTCCATGGCCGCTACGCGAGCTAAGGTATACAAATTAAGTTCTCTGTCATAGGCTTCCTTTTCCATTACCAACTCTTTCTTGTAAGCTTCCAGTTATGATCTTAGAAACTCATTCTCTTGTAAGAGAGAAGCCATTGTTGGTTCTGGCTGTTGATCTGTCATCGGTGTATTAAAAGGGGTGATTGGTTTTTGTGTAACGGTCACAACCTCAGTAGCCGGTTCTTGTGGAGCGGCTACAAAATCAACAACTGATTCTTGTGTTTCAACTACTTGATGTAAAGAAAATAGTGTTGCAGCACCCTGGGCATGTGATTCTTGAATTTCAGGAATAAAGTCAGCAGTTGGTTCTTGTGTTTTAGCTGTAGCTGGTTCTTGTGTAACAACTATAGCTGGTTCTTGTGTTTCAGCTACTGAATGAGTAGCTGGTTCTTGTGTTATAGCTACCGAATGAGTAGCTGGTTCTTGTGTGACAGCTACTGTTGTAGCACCCTGGGCACTTGATTCTTGTATTTCAGGAATGAAGTCAGTAGTTGGTTCTTGTGTTTCAACTGTAGCTGGTTCTTGTGTAACAGCTATAACGGGTTCTTGTGTTTCATCTACTGAATGAGTAGCTGGTTCTTGTGTGACAGCTACTAAATGAGTAGCTGGTTCTTGTGTGACAACTACTTGATGTAAAGAAAATGATTTCGCAACACCTTGGGCCTCTGGTTCTTGTGTTTCAGTGCCTGTGGGTTGGACATGTAAAAATTCTGAGATTTGGGAGGGTGGAGGTGTATGGGTTTTTAGCAAAATGGGTTGGGGGTTTAGGATAATGGCAATAGTTGCTGCTTTGGTTGAAGCCTTCGTTCATTTTTTTGGTAAAAAGGAAGGAAAAATAGTATTTTGTTTCTTTCTTTTGCAAGTGGGTTTTTCCTCAGTGATGGGGCAGGGAGGGTTATCAGGTTTATTTTCTTCAGAATCATCGCTAAGGATATGAACAGTAGGAGTAGATGATTCTGGTAAATTGTGGGGTGGACTTAGTATGGTAGGAGGGTTAATTAGATCAATTGGATCTGTAGGCGGATTAATAGGTATTTCCGGAGGGTCGGGAAGGTTTTGTGGTTGTTCTTCATGAGGATTTTCAGGATGTTCAGCAGCTTCCTGAGGGTTTATGGGTGGATTGTTTAGGAGAGGGTTTTGTTGGGAAAAACCCTTTTGAATGAGTAATTGAACGAGATGGTGATGGGTGAGGGAAAGGATGGGATTTTTAGCCTATTTACAATAATGCGACATATTTCTAAGACATCCAAGCAGATAGTAAGGAATATTCACCAGTCCAGCATGTCGTAAATGAGATAACAAGACAAAGTCGTACTGGTAAACTACCTGGTATCGGCCTTCACAAGTAAGGTAGTGCTTGACAAACTCTGCAACTTTCGGCCAAGGAGGCGGCAACGAGCCAAGTCGAACACCCCGGGCTTTAGGCTCAACTTGTTCTCCTGGCAAGAGAAAATCCTGCTGGGCATTAAGAATAATATGTTTGTGGCTGAACCAGCGAATGCCAGTGACGGGAAGACCCAAAACCTGTGCTATATCATCCTCTGTGACTGGAATCCGAACCCCTTGAACAATAGAATGGACTTCTTGAATATTCCGAGCAAATTGAAGAACCTGTTGTTGATCAAATCCCTAGAGCCTTTGAAAATAACCCAACCAGCCTGCCTGCTGAAATACTTGGTAGACTTCTGGATACAATTCTAGCAGGGTTGTTGTGGTGGGTTCGTATCGTATAACAGGGCCTCCCATAACTATTCAACTCAGTAAAATGCACAATCATAGAGTCATGTAACCACACCTGAACATATTAAGTTTTGCGGATGAGGGCATGTAAATGATGGTGAAAGGACGAGATAATGGATAAAAAAGAAGTGACGGTAGTCAGTTCGTGTGAAATGATGGCATAAAGTTTCAATATTCCCCTCGCCCCCCCCTCCCCCCAACTACGGCTAAAATAGTGAATTTAAGTGAATGGTAATAATGAATCGGGATCTTGTCATTAGCCATAGTTCAATTGTATTTACATACAAAGTTTACATACCTCATCTTTACCTTTGATTCATACTTCGAAAAATATAGTGCCTGTTCATAATAGATCTGCAATAACCATGGGAGAGACTTTGGATTTATGAGAGAAATTGTATCAAGGGTTTGTTTAATCATGGGAGGAGGTAGTGAAAGGACATAATCTAGTATGAAAAATAGGAGAAGTGAGAGCTGAAGAAGATGTTTCTATGACAGGAAATGTTGAAAAAGTGGTGTTTCAGCAACAAGAAAAGAATGGAAAAATGTTTGCTGAAGAGTGGTGTTTTAACAATGGAAAATATTAGTGAAGAAATGGTGTTTTAGCAGCAGGAAAAATGAGGAAAATGTTGTTGAAGAGTGGTGTTTTAGCAATGGGAAAATGGGAAAAAATGTTGTTGCAGAGTGGTGTTTCAGCAATGGGAAAATGAGGAAAAATGTTGCTGAAGAGTGGTGTTTCAGCAATGGGAAAATGGGGAAAAATGTTGCTACAGAGTGGTGTTTCAACAATGGGAAAAAGGGAAAAATGTTGCTGAAGAGTAGTGTTTTAGCAATGGGAAAAATGAGGAAAGGAAATGGAAAGAAAATAAAAGGGGATGAATGATGGGGATGTTGAATGGGAAATGAAGATGAATGGATTTAAGAAAGAGGGAACAATTCTTCACAAAATGAAGCTTGGATCTTCTTGTAGTAATATTGTCCTTTCTTGGTAGGTCTTTTCTGGATCGAGAATCTGCAAAAGAATCAATTGTAACATGCCATTCCTTGACAGGGATTATTAGTAAAATAAATTTAATCTAATACTAAAGAAATAAAATTCAGAAAAATTAAATGCAATGAGGGGTAGGAGGCTCCTCTAAAAATAGATAATGTGAATCTGCCACACATGTGGCCTTAAAATATTCTTTGGAAATGGGGCATTGGTACAGATGGAGCCGATGACAATTCACTAATAACGGTGTTTTAGTGTCATCAATTGTTAGGAGCCTTACTGTTCCATTGGGGAAAACAGTATCCACTTCGTAAGGTCCTAGCCATCTTGTACGTAGTTTCCCTTGAAATTCTTTAAACTGAGAATCATACAATAAAGCCCAATTACCTTTTTGGAATTACTTATGTTTGATGATTTTATCATGCCATTTTGTTCTTTCTTGTTGAATCATAGTTGTCTAGTGAATGGCATCTAATCTTTTTTCATCCAATTCATTAAGCTGCTGCAACCTGGCTGTCTGTGCATCAGTCAAATCAAGGTTAACAGCTAAATCAGTTCTTAAGGTCTTGATTTCAAATTCCACAGGAAAGACAACACTTTTTCCATAAACTAATTCATAGGGGGAGAATCATGTAGTATTTCTCTAGGTAGTTCTGTAAGCCCATAATGCTTCAGGGAGCCTTTGAGACCAATCCTTCCAGTTTTCCTTCACTATTTTTGTGAGAATGGATTATATTACTTTGTTTGTTCTTTCCACCTGTCCATTGTCTTGGGGGTGGTATGGTGTAGTCATTCTATGATGAATATGATATTTTTGAAGGGTGGCTTTAAAACCATGAGAAGTGAAAGGAGGTCCTCCATCTGTGACTAATTCTCTAGGAACTCCAAATCTGATAAAGATATCTTCAAAAAAAAAATCTAGAACAACTTCTTCAGTAGCTCTATGGAGTTCTTTAGCCTCCACCCATTTGTTCATATAATATGTGCAGACCAATATATAAACTTTTTGATTGGATGGAGGGTTAATGGGTCCTACAAAGTCTAAGGCCCATCTTTCAAATGGTTCGAGTACTACCTGGGGGTTTAATGGCATTTCATCTCTATGATTAGGTTGACCCATTATTTGACAGCTATCACCAGCCCGAACATATTTCTTTGCAACTTTAAAAAGTGAGGGCCAATAATAAACCATCCTGAGAATTTTATGTGTCGTTCTTTTATCAGCAAAATGCCCTCCACAAGGGCCATCATGACAAGCTTTTAGTAAATCATAAACCTCATATTCTCTAATGCATCTTCAGATTTCTTGATCAAGTCCTGTGTAGAAAAGACACCCACTTATCCAGCTATACCGATCACTTTGTTGAATGATTTTTCTTTTCTCTCGATAGGATAGGTGTGGTGGTAACTTCCCTACAACCAAATAATTAGCGATATCTGCATACCATGGTGAGTGAGAAGAAACTACAAATAAATATTCATCGGGAAATGAATCATCTACTAGAGCATTATCATCAGGTGTTAACCGAGAAAGAAAATCAGCAACTACGTTTTCTTTTCCTGGTCGATCTACTATTGTAATATCAAATTCTTGTAATAATAGTAACCATTTGGTGACTCGAGCATTTGTGACAGATTTGTTCATTAAATATTTAATAGCTGAGTGATCAGTATGGACAAAAGTAGAATAGCCAGTGATTTAATGTCGAAATTTATTAATAGCATAGATAACTGCTAAAAATTCCTTTTCGGTAATTGTATAGTTAAGTTTAGCAGGACTCATATTCTTGCTAATGAAGTAGATAGCATAAGGGAGATGATTTTCTTCTTGTCCCAAGACAAATCCTATTGCAGTATCCGAAGCATCAGAGGATATATGAAAGGGAAGTGCCCAATCAGGTCCTCTTAGAATAGGAGTTGTAGATAACTAATGTTTGAGTGCATCAAATGCTTCCTGGCAAAGATTAGTCCACTTGAATTCATCATTTTTCATAAGTAACACAAACAAAGGAGAAGCTATTTTGGAAAAGTTTTTGATAAATCTTCTATAGTATCCAGCATGTCCTAAGAAACTTCTCACATCTGTTTGGGTTTTGGGAATAGGAAGGTCTTTAATGACTTGTATCTTGGATGGATCTACCTGAATTCCTTGAGATGAAATAAAATGTCCAAGTACCACTCCTTCACTCACCATCATATGACATTTTTCGGTGCTTAAGGAGAGGTGGGCTTGTATACATCGGTTAAGTACTTTCTCAAGATTTTGTAGTGCTTCCTCAAAAGAGACACCATAAGGGGTAAAATCATCCATAAAAATTTCCATAGAGTCATTAATCATATCAGAAAAGATTCCTATAACTGCTCTTTGAAAGGTTGCTAGTGCATTACATAGTCCAAATGGGAGGAATCTATAAGAAAAAGTTCCCCATGGGCTAGTAAAAGTGGTTTTATCTTGGTCTTGGGGTGCAATTTTGATCTAGTTATACCCACTGAAACCATCTAAGAAAGAGAATAATTTCTTTCCTGACAAACTATCTAACACCTGATCAATGAATGGTAATGGAAAGTGATCTTTTTGAGTGGCTTTATTTAAGGCTCTATAATCTACACACACTCTCCATTTCCCATTTTTCTTAGGAACTATTACCAACGGGGAAACCCATTC
>ML808506.1:0-23867 GCA_009831015.1 Picea engelmannii | reverse complement strand
GTTGGGGCCTCATCATTTGATTATTCGGTGGAGCACCTGATGGTAAAGGGAGTGGTTGCTGAAATTGTGATTGAAATTGAGGAAATTGATTTGGGAACAGGGGTTGTTGACCTCTCCAATTTGGATTCCATTGGTTAAGGTAAAGTTGTTGTTGTGAAGGCCAAGGTGTCCATATTTTTGGGTCTGCAAAGGGAGGGTTTGTTTGTTGCATGGGTGGGTAATTCATTTGATTGGAGGGTGGGTATTGCATTTGGTTAAAGGGAGGGTAATTTTCTTTACTAAAAGAAGGATAATTATTCCAATGATTAGAAGATGTAAATGGCATATTAGGAATCATACCTTGTCCCCACGGTTTCCATTGCCTTCTCTGTGTCAATAGATAAACAACTTCAGCTTCTTCATCAGTTGGTTGTAATGCTGCTTTGATTCCTGGTAAAGAAAGGCATTGTTGAGTTTCATGAACCTTATCACAAATGGTGCAAATTGGCTTTTTGTCCAATGGGCATTCCCTTCGTGGGTGCTTTTCTTTGCATTTGGAACAAAATATGGACAGATCTTCTTCTGTTTCGGCTTGTTTATTTTTAATCTGGAAGATGCCAATTTGTGAAGCAAAAGAACTTAACATTTCAGTTTTAAAATCCTCAAGTAAATTACCTATTTTGGCTCTTGTTGCTCCTCCACTGGCTGATTTTTGAACTCTTGAAAATGTGGTATCCCTGTTGTTTGATCTATTCCTTGCAGCTCCTCTTGAACATATTTTACAGAAGTTAACAATTTCATCATATGATTCTTTAGATATGTCCCCTTTTCCAAGCATATTTACCATATCTAGACAGTCATCCCTTACTCCTTTTAATAATATTGTTTTAAGAATATCTTTACTTACATCGGGGTGATTGGATCTTTGTAGATTATACTGTAGCCTTTCCACAAAGTCGTCCAGATTTTCATCCTCTTTTTGTATCATCTTGAATAGTTCCTCTCTTTTTTCTCTTGTTTGACAATAGTCTTGATATTTGTGAAAAAATTTATGTTTCATCTGATCCCATGTTGTGATTATATGACCTCCAAGACTCATGAACCATCTTAATGCATTTCCCTTTAATGTTGCTGGAAATAGCTTTAATTTTTTAGCATTGGAAATGTAATCATAACTTCTGCATAATATGTCAAACTCGAAAAGGAATTCATCAGGATCTTCAGAAGACAAACCATGAAAGTTAGGTAAAGATGAAAGTGGAATATTCTTCATGGGAGCTACTCCTCTAGGAATATCACCAATAGGAAATTCTAAGGTAGAAAAAGAGTTTTCATCATTTACCTCTCCTTCAAGACCTACCTGTTCTTCATGGTGCAGTTCTTCATTATACCCATCCATGGTTTCTTCTATTTGTTCTCCTACTGTACTTGCTTGATCCTCAATGTTGTCTGTTGGTTTTTCAACTGTCTTCATTTCAAAGTTTGCTTGAAAGGAATGTTTAGGCTTTGGTTTTCGAGAGCTTGGTCGTTGAGGAACAACAGATTCAGATTTTGATATAATCTTGTCGATAAAAGTCTTTCTTCCTCCTCTTCCTCTGCCCCTGCCACCTGTAGGGTCAGTTTCTTTGGGGGGTCTGTGTCCTCTCATGCAATCTGTATATCTGAAAGAAAAACATAAATTCTTTTGAAATGTATAATTTCCTTCCTCGGTAATGGCACCAAAATGTTGGTCACTATAATTTCTTATTAATTAAAACAATCAAGTGTTACATAAATTGTCAACCCAGGGAAGTCTGTTTATTTCAAAGGCAATCACACACTGTATATGCTCAATCTCAAAAGCAATCCAAAGTTGTAATAAAAGTTACACTAATCACACCTTGCTTTGAACAGACTGAAGTTCTACTTTGAAAGTAAAAGCAATCTATCTATTGCAGAGTTTAAGATTCAAAGGAAAATAATTATCAGAAGAATCCTGGATTACATTAAGAAACAACAACCTAGGAAAAATGAACCTTTTAGCATACTGCAAAGAATACTAACTATTATGTAACATAGAACATGACATTATTCCCCAAAGAAGGAATCTTTAGCACCTGTCTCTGACTATCACACTTTCATAAACTCATTCTGCAAACAAAATTACCAATCAAAATGATTAACAATTACCTAGGAATGAATTGTATGAAAACGATGTAACAATCAGTGGAAACAGAGTTTTAACAAGGTATGGATAAAAACAATACTAACACACTACAAAAACTAATGGGTGAATCTTGTGAAGAAGGTGGGCCCTCTCCTTCTCACAAGATTCCCCATAAATGAAAGGAACTAAGAAGAAATGCTCAGAATGATCAAATGTGACAAGTTACAATATCAAAAGTGAGCACACTCCTTCTCTGTAATTCCCTTCTAGCTAAGCCTTTCGTAATCTCCCCTATAATGTTGATTTCTCCCCTATTTAAAGAGGAGAATCCTCTTAATACAATTAAGCATAAAATTACATGTGTACATACAAATCCTATTCTTGGTCTGATCTAATCTTCTATGCTGGAATAAGATATTCTGATCTTCCGTAGCAAAATGTTGTTATAGTGGTTTTAATGGTGTTGTCTTGAGGTACAGCTATTGCAGCCGGTGTAATAGCTCCTTTATTTATCTTTTCTTGTTACTGTTGTATGTGAAATATTGTTTCAGCATTGCAAATCACGGACTGTTTCAGCAATGGGATTTGCGTACTGTTTGACTGTTTCAGCAACGTGGTCTTCAAGCAATGACGATGGTTGTAATGGTGTTGGCTTGAGGTACAGCTATTGCGGCCAGTGTAACGGCTCTTTTAATTATCTTTTCTTGTTACTGCTGTATGTGAAATATTGTTTCAGCATCGCAAATCACAGACTGTTTCAGCAACAGGATTTGCGTATTGTTTGACTGTTTCAACAATGTGGTCTTCAAGCAGTAATGATATATTAACTGCAGTCTTCAAATTGTTTTAGCAACTATATATTTCTGATTAATGGCTAAGTATGAAAGTAGTGTAAACTTACATGTAAAACAAATTAAACATATAACAAAGAGAAGAAACGTTATATACCTTTGGAAAAATAGATTAAGGTGATAATGTAGGCTTAAGTATGAGTGGGAAAAGGATGTAATGATAGAAAAAAGTATGAGCAAAAAGGTACATTATAGGGTCCTAACACCTAGGACTGGAGAAAACTGGTTCAAACCACTATCACAAAGAATGTTGAATTTAGGTCCTACTTGAAACCAAAACACAAGGGTTTGGTATGGAAGAAAGACATTCCTATGTCTTTCCTTGAAGAGAAATGGGAACAGTTATTAAAATCCATTCTAGTTTATATAACTTGTGAAGGTAGATATAATAGGGTGATGATTTACCATTTCAAACTCATGAACCATTTCACGGGTAGAAACCCACTCAATATGCCCTATTATCTCCATAGAATCTTATCTAAGATGGCTCATCAGGTCAAGGCTAAGCCCAATAAGGTTGCAGGGAGGCTATCCCACCATGGTTTGATTAAAATCTTGGTTTATGAGCTGTTGCATAGAAGAAGAAAATAATGGAATTACTTCTTGTTCTAGAATGATTTTCAGACTGATGTACAACTAGAGGGTAAAAAGATTCCTTCTTCCAAGAAGTCTTCTACTCCAGTTCCAGTTAATCATCCCTCCCCTTCTTCTAAGCCTAATAAAACTAAGAAGAAAATAATCTTCAGTAGTGAGACAGAGAAGGCTAAAGAACCCCCAGTGAACAAGAGCATTCTTAATCTTCCCTACACAGACTCAGAGGATGAAGAGTACCAGATTGAAACAGGACATGAAGATTCAGTTACCACAGGGCATGAAGATTCAGTTACCACATGGCATGAAGATTTAGTATATGTACATGTATTCACAACAAGGTATGAAGATATTCCATCACATACACCCCAAGAAGAATAAGAACTACAAGTTGCAGATGCCTCATCTAGAAAAAAAGTGAAGCAGAGTAAATCAAAGGAAATCAAGAATCTTAAAAATAAATTAGCTCAACAAGAAGTGCTATAAAGGGTAATTTAAACCAGATATGAAACCCTGTCGAAGAATTTTGTAGAAAGAAACTCAGCCTTAGAAATATTAGCACATTAAAACATAAAGGAAAAGAAAAAGAGGGAGAAGATTGTAAAAGATTACAACATCTTATGGAGAGTAGCTAGGGACTTGAAGAAAAAGGTCAGGGATTTAAGGTCACAAGCTATGTCTTCAAAAAACTAGTCTCAAACACATGATACTCTTGAAATCCTAGCAGGGGTAGCAGTTCAGTGCAATGAACTAGAGGCAACCAACAATCCTACAACCTTTCCAGAAGTTGAGCAAGGTGCAGAAGCCTCAGAAGATCAACCCTAAGGCGTTTTGGAGCTAAGACAAAAGGTATTTTAAAATTTTGATAATTTTTACTAAGACAGAACTTTCGGTGGCTTAGGTGAACATTTCGATTGTTCATTAGCCACCAAAAGCAGAGCTTTTGGTAGCTAATTGGTCCAGATTTTGTTTATTCTAACTACCGAAAGAACTGACAGGGAAGAAAGTTAGTATTTTTGCACAGATCTAGGTTTCCCTTGTCCAAAAGCCTCTAGAATAGTTCCAATCGATAGACAATAATTAAAGACATCCTTATCAAGAGTTTGTTTTGATTTTGGAGATGCTCTACAAGGCAAAAAGGTCAAATTGGTTAGCTATTTTTAGGGATAAAATTGTTTTATTGTCAGCAGGTGTCATTTTCGACTTCTCTCATATCTCATGAAAATCCATCAACCTCGGAAGGCTTACTACACCTGTCAAAGAATATGAAGGACATGAAGATCACCCAAGAATAGGAATTGACCTATTTTATAGGATCTTTGACTATTTTCTTGGGCTAGTTATTGACTTTCTATTTTTGGCAAAATTCGATCCAGTATCCTAGGATCTGGAAACTGTTTGTAAAGGCTATAAAGCCAAAAATATTGGAAGAATGAAGGGTTTGACTTTGAGTTCTAGACTCTACTATTATTGTGATACATACACTTTCTTTAATATATTTAGCCTGCAAGCTTCTTTCATTGTTATTGTCAGACTTTCTTTTCATTTCTATTCTCTGCCTATGAGTTGAAATTATTTCTTTGTCTCTGTTTAAATGTCCTATGGTAACTGTCATCTTACCTTTGATTATTAAACAAGAATCATAATCATCCACTACTATTTTGTTGACCCATCATATATATTGTTTATGTATGTTCTGGTTAATTGATTGGTTTCTCATTCATCTGATTTACAAACCTATTTGATAATAGCTCTTGAAGGCCTTGTACTGTTTGAATATAACTAGACTGTCTTGGAGATACAATCCAGTGATTTAGATATTCATCTTGATCCAACCCCACACCCATTATTGAGTAAATAATTACAAAAACAGTTAAGTTACCAAGCATCTCTGAGATACAACCTAGGAGAGTTTCCTGGAGTGATAACAACCCCAAATTCACATTTTTACATGATACACTTCATGGATTGGCTGGGATATATGCCAAATGGATTTTTGTGAAGGAGTTGTTTGCTAATGAAAGCTCGTTAATAAATTACACTCCAAGGGATGATTTTGGTGGAGATCATCTAGAGCCAAATTTAACATATGCCAAGTAATTAGTTACATGGATGGGATTGGGTAAACTAGCTCATGGTTTAGAACCACTAAAGTTTGGTGGTGCTACTGATGGTGATGTAGATTGTAATATGATTCTTGGAAAAAGGTTTTTGTGAATTCACCAGATTTTGTTTCCATCATTGTAGAAAATGCAGTTAAATTTATTCCATGCTTTAGTTCAGAATTGAAAGGTGTCGTCCATGCAATTCAATTTGGGAAAAATATTTTCGTAAAGTTAAAGTTGTCATCATTGGTCAAGATCCTTATCATGGTCTAGGTTGTTCCATTGTGTGACAGAAGAAAAATATGACATATGAGGATGGTGTGCCATTTGTATTTCACTATGCATTCCAAAGGATTCATTTGTTGTATTGCCATATGTTCCTAGCTTCTACAAAGGGAAGGATACATGGTCAAAATTGTTGAAACTCAAAGAAATACCAAGAGGGGGGGGGGGTGAATCAGTATTGTATAAATTTTAACTAATTTATTTCCTTTCAATGATTAAATTTATTTAGAAGTGATTACTTAATCACCAATGCATGCAGAATTCAAAACAACACATAAAACATATTACACCAAGATTTTTACATGGAAACCTAATGTGATAAAAAACCACATAAAATCTTTCCTTTTGTTCTTCTGCAAACACTAAATTACAATTTATGATTTTTTAGTTTGATAGGAACCCACCCATCGCAGATAATGAGGACACCAATCCTCTAAGGCACCAACCTATCATAGATAATGATGACACTAATCCTCCCAGGCACCAACCTATAGTAGATAATGAGGACACCAATCCTCTTAGGTACCAACCTGCCACAGATAAAGATGATACCAATCCTCTCAGGCACCAACTTGTCATAGATAGTGAGTACACCAATCCTCAGTTAGATTCAACTCACCCTAGGAACACCCTGCCACCCTTAATTCATTAAAAAAAAATTCTTACAGAACTGGACCATTTCAATACTTTTCTCTACAATTAAGAACAACTGAAAAATCTCTAGTTCAATTCTTTTGAATAGTTACCGAACCTTTTTCCCTCACATTATTAGTTCATCAATCGAACCAAGCACATCCTTATTTATAATGTTTTTTCCTGAGTTCCCCTTCATGTATGTGGATGCATAACAATTACATCATGGACATATTTTGACCAGATCAAAGTCCTGTCAGTTACACTTCTATATAAATAAAGTATGTGGACGCATGCCAATTATATTGTGGACAAGTCTTGACCAGATCAAAGTCCCATCATTTACACTTCTATCTAAATAAAGTATGTGGACGCATGATAGTTACATTGTGGACAAATCTTGACTAGATCAAAGTCTTATTAGTTACACTTTTGTCTAAATAAAGTATGTGGATGGATGCCAATTACATTGTGGACAGATATTGACCAGATCAAATTCTAGGTAGTTATATGCAGAACACTCACCCAGTTTCCCATCAAATTGTTAGCATCCCTTGGTGACTCTCTCTCTTGTCTTCTAACCTTCCACTTCATCGATTTTCATATGGAATTCATCTTTCCACACTTCATTGCGCCATTCGTCACATTAAATTAAGGTGCCCTATAGATTTTCATCTGCGTAACTTCCACATATTTCCTCATAGTCAAATCCATCATACAACTTCTACATATTCCATCGCAGTCCACTTCGTCGCACTGGCTTCATCTCGATCCAAGGGTCACTTTTCATTGATGCCTACAAGGGTTATTCAACTATGTTTTCTTTGATTTCACTTCATACGTTCCTATGGTAGTTTCTGTGCCTCCCAATCTTCCTCTATATTTTTATTTACCTTTATCACACTTCCATTGCCTGTGTGCCATATTTTCTGTGCACCATATACATTGTATATTTTTACATCAATGACACCATATGTGCAACAAAATCCCCCTTTATCATTGATGGAAACCAAAACAATGTCCTTTAAGCTAAGTTATTCCCTTTCAATGTGTGCAACTGCAGGTTTCTCCCCCTTTCAATGTGCACAACTGTAAGCTTCTCCCCCTTTGAATGTGCACAACTTCCATATCATGCAAGTTGCTCCCCCTTTTAATATGCACAACTGCAAACTACTCCCCCTTTCAATGTGCGCAACTACAAAATCAATGGACTTTATGAAGGTATTCTCCCCCTTTGACAATAATGACAAAGAAGGACTTGGTATATTCTCTCCTCCATGCCTCTTTATGTGCACAAATCCATCCTTAAACATAATACCATTGAGAGCCATATCAAACGTCAATTGTGCACATTTCGAAGTAGTGGACTATGTTCTTTATTAAAGAAGGGAAGATGAGATCACCCCCAAATTATGTTTGAGATACTCACAAGGTTCTCTCGGTAATGGCTTGGTAAAAATATCTGCAATCTACTCTTTGGAAGGAACATACTCTAATTTGACCACCTGATCCTAAACCTATTCTTTGAGAAAATGATATTTGATTGGTATATGCTTAGTCTTAGAGTGTTGAATATAATTTTTAGAGAGATTAATAACACTTGTATTGTGACACATGATGGAGACAAGTTGATTGCAAGGAACTTCAATATCCTTGAGATTGTTTTTAAACCACAACACTTTAGTACAATAGGATGTTGTTACTATATATTCGACTTTAGCTGTAGAGAGAAATATGGAGGTTTGTTTCTTGTTGAGCCAGGACACTAAACAATTGCCAAGGAAGAATGTGCTTCCACTAGTGCTTTTTCTATCATCAATTCTTGTCTCCCAATCTACATCTTTATAAGCTATGAGAACGAGGTTTGTGTCTTTTGGATACAACAATCCATAATCAACAGTGCCTTGTAAATATCTAAAATTATTTTGACCAAAGAACATGAGTTTCCTTAGGATTGGCTTGAAACCTGCCTACCAAACCTACTTCTTGTATGATGCTAGGCCTTGATGTTGAGAGATAGAGTAAACTACCTATCATAGACCTGTACATGGTTTGATCTACTTCTGGAGCATCGTCATCCTTGTTGATTTGGAAACTGGTAGTCATGGGAGTGCTAAATGGTGTGCATTTATCCATGCCAAACTTCTTCAATATTTCTTTGAGATATTTACTTTGATAAATGAAAATTCCTTTTTCCGATTGATGAATCTCTAAGCCAAGAAAGAAGGAAAGTTATCCTAACATGGAAATATCAAACTCCTGCTGCATTGAAGCTAAAAAATTCTTACTCATTAATTCAATGTTACCGCCAAAAACATTATCATCAACATACACTACAATAATTAACAAATCATTAACTTTAACTTTGATATATAAGTTTCTATTAGCTATTCCCTTTTTAAATCCTTGCTGGTGCAAATGCTTGTCAAGCCTGTAATACCAAGCTCTTGGAGCCTGTTTTAGCCCATACATGGATTTCTTTAATCGAAGGACATAATCCTTTTTTCCAGTTAGTAGAAAACCTTTTGGTTTCTCTACATAAACTTCTTTCTCAAGTTCACTGTTAGAACATAAATGAATTTTTCAAATAAAAATCAATTTTTCAAATTCCTTTTTATTTTGTCTTTTTCAAAATAAAGTTTTAAAACTTTAGGAATATCATTTCTTAGACTAAAATATTTTTCATTGCATCTTGACAGGGTGGATCAAATACCAACCATTAAAAACTTGACAGTCATCTAGATCGACGACTCTCACAACTTCAGAGTTCCAGAATTACAAAATGTTTAAACAACAGAGAAATACAAAGTTTACTTCCAGACTTTGTGATTTGGGAGTTCAAGCTCAAAATGTTTAAAGTATTAAAAATCCCAAAGTCACAAAGCTCCGGATTCCTGGAGACTTGAATTTACACAAAATATTTTAATTAATCAACTGATGTGTCATTTTCCACTTGACAATATTTACACATGGTGACACGTGGCACTCATTTTGGGCATTCTTGGCTATATAATTTGCACGATTGAAGGTAGCACATGTCACTCATATTTTCATGACACATCATCAACAATGACACCATCTTGCCACATCACTCTGAGAGATTAAATCATCAACAAATCCAAACAATGTCGAAGCACCGAAGTGCTGGTTTACTGAAATTTAAAAACACACTGAGGATTAAATGGTAAAACATGTTTTATTTGAAGTAATTAATGGTAAGTAATCTCTTTGTGATTTCATCCTTTGAGACATTCTAAGCACCTTTAATGTAAAAATCACAAAGCTTCAAAGTACCGGAGTCCCAGAGTTCCGAAACACTTAAAGTTTAAAAAGATCATAAACCGTGGTTAATTAAAATGAAAAAAAATTAATTAAAGGATGGTTAAATGCTCCATGAATTCGACCTTCGGGAGATATCTAACATTCCTCGTTCAAAACTCCCAAATGCCGAAGTGCCAAAATCATTTATCCTCATTAATCACAATCATTAAAGGTGCATTTAACGTGGTCAAGTGTAATATTCCAGATATAAAATAGTATGCAAAACATAAATAATTAGCTAGAAATGGTAGATAAACAATGATATAACCAGAACAATACCACAATAATACCAGAATAACATAGAAAGAGTACTTTGATTACTGAGAGCAATGCTCACTTGCCTCTTCGAGGGGGCAACCTCCAGCAGAGCAGAGCTCTATTATAATAATATCCAAGACAAAACTTCTCATACCCTCTACTCCTATTTATACTAAATATATCTATCCAAAAGAACAATCTAGAGGAAGATCCTTCTAGAAGTGGAAGATTCTATTAGGTCTTCTTACATTTGACTTATTTTTATTTATTTATAGTTCTTATTAATATTGACCTTTATTACATGGAAATATATTATTCTACCTACATGAGGGGTTAGGTCCCTAACATGTCATTCCCATTAAAAACAACCTTGTCCTCAAGGCTTGAGATGAGGAAATTGTTGCATAATGGTAGTTGGTTCCCAAGTGGCATCTTTTGGAGTTGTATCTTTCCACTGGAGTAACATTTCCTTGATGGTGTGCTGACACAGACGATGCTCATGCTGGTCCAAAACTGCCTGTGGCTGTAGCAAGTTGGAGCCTTCTTCCTCCAACTCGGGAAGGTTGGTTTGAGTTTGGAACTTAGTTCCAATCACCTTATTTAAGAAGGAAACATGAAAAACAGGATGGATCATAGAATGATTGGGAAAATATAACTGATAGGCCACCTATCCCACACGCTTGAGAATGATATAAGGACCATAAAATTTGGGCACTAGTTTCTAACGATGGTCAGCCTTGAGGGAATTTTTACTATAATTTTGCAGTTGAAGAAACCCCTAATCTCTTTCTGCAAATTGACATTCAAAGCGACCTTGATCTTCCCGTCACTTCATGCGATTCAGGGCCATGACCAAATTCTCTTTAAGGGCATAGAGAATAGCCTCTCGAACTGTAAGAGTTTGGTCAACTGCCTGGACCTTTGAGACACCTGGAAAGTATGAGAGAACTGAAGGTGGATTTTGTCCATATACTAATTCAAAAGGAGTCATGTGGGTAGTTGTATGGTAAGAAGTGTTGTACCACCATTCAGCTAGTGGTAACCATTGAGCCCACTAATTTTGCCATTCTGATGCAAAACACCTCAAATATGTTTCCAAAAACTTGTTGATAACTTCAATTTGACCATCAATCTCGGGATGATAATTTGTGCTGAGATGTAGTTGGGTACCTTGTAGCTTGAACAGTTCTTGCCAAAAATTGCTAGTGAAAGTGGGGTCACGATCATAAAAAATAGAATGAGGCATGCCATGAAGCTTGAAGACTCGATCCATGAAACGTTGAGCCATAGTGGAGGCTGTAAATGGGTGTTGAAGAGCATAGAAATGAGCATACTTGTAAAGAATATAAACTACCACCATGTTGACTGATTTATTTCCCAATTTAGGTAAGCCTACAATAAAATCAATAGAGATATCCCTCCAAATAGAAGGTGGAATCAAAAGCAATTGTAGTGTGCCAGGAGATTTGACTATTTCTCCCTTGTTGCATTGACAAACATCACATTCTTCCACAAAATTGTGAACGTGTTGTTTCATACCATCCCCAAAAAAAGAACGTTTGACTTAGTCATAGGTTTTGGTAAACCCTGAGTGACCAACGATGGGTGTAGCATGAAGCTCAAAAAGTACCATGGATTTAAGTTTTGATTGTTTACTTAAATACAAACAATGTATCGAAGCTAATCATTGTGCCAAGAGTACCCTGGAGAAACTGGAGAATTATCCTGCAATTGTTGTATCAGATGCAAAATGTTGGGATCGTGTAGCCATTCCAGGCGAACAACTTGGAGCCAATATGGTACAATGGAGGAGAGAGAAAAAATGGATCCTTCATCTTCATATTTTTGGAAAGTGCATCAACAACCACATTTCCTTTTCCTTTCTTGTAAATGATTTCATAATCATATCCAAAGAGCTTAGTCACCCATTTTTGGTGCTCTGGGGAGGAAAGGCATTGTTCCAGAAAATACTTGAGGCTTTTATTATCTATCTTAATTTGGAAGCATTGCCCCAATAGATAAGGGCGCCAAAGATCCACTACATGCAGAATAACCAACATTTCCTTTTCATAGATTGATTTTCCCAAATTTCACTCTGACAATTGTTTGCTGGTAAAGGCCAAAGGCCAACCCTCTTGCATAAGGACTACTCTAATTAATTTCCCAGAAGAATCACATTCCAGGACAAAGGTCTTTGTGAAATTAGGAAGGGATAGGACTGGATTGGTGCACATGGCCATCTTCAAGGTTTGAAAGGCATGAGCAGCTGCGTGAGTCCAAGTGAAAGAATTCTTTTTAAGGAGAGCAGTGAGAGGTGCCACAATCTTTCCATAATTCTTAACAAACTTGCGATAATAACCTGTTAAACCCATAAATCCACGCAAGATTTTGATAGTCTTTGGGTGAGGCCAATCTTGCATATATTCAATATTTTTAGGATCCACCTTGACATCGACCTTTCCAACAATATGACCCAAGTACTCAACTTCTGAGGCGCCAAAATAATATTTATATTGTTTGAGGAAAAGTTGGTGCTGAGAGAGTAGATGGAGAACTTGATCCACATGAGAAATATGGGTTGTCCAGGGTTTACTATAGATGAGGATATCATCAAATAAAACTAAGACAAAATGGCGGAGAAAAGGACGGAAGACATGGTTCATGAGGCTTTGGAAAGTGGAGGGAGCATTCCACAAGCCAAAGGGCATGAAAAAAAAATCATAGTGGCCCTCATGAGTTTGAAATTTAGTCTTAGGAATGTATACCTCATTCATATGTATCTAGTGGTAGCTAGAACGAAGATCAAGTTTAGTAAAGAAAGTCTAGGCACCACTCAATTCATCCAAGAGGTCATCATTGAAAGGAATGGGAAATTTATCTTTAATGGTGAGTTTGTTGAGGACAAAAAAGTCAAGACACACATGCCAAGAACCTTCTTTCTTAAGGACCATGACCACAAGATAAGAGTAGGGGCTCGTACTAGGACGAATAACACCTGTGTTGAGCAATTCTTGAACAATTTTCTCAATTTCATTTTTTGGGGAAAAGGGATGACGATAGGGACGAATATTGGGAGGATGGCTACTGGGGACAAGGGGAATGGAATGATCATGAACACCATGGGAAGGATGGAGTCCCTTGGGAGTGGAAAAATCCAATTGATGTTTAGAGAGGATGGATTGAAGGTCATGCGACACAAAGGGTGCCTTATTGGATTGAATGGCATGGAGTTGTGCAATAATTCTAGAATGAACTTTTTTTAGCAGATTTTCCATGCGATGGGAACTGGTGATCTCTAGGGAAACGAAAGTGATGCCTTGGAACTTATATTGTTGGCCCTCCTTGTTGAAGTTCATGGTTAATTCCTTAAAATCCATGAGAATGGGACCCAAAGTCCTTATCCATTATGCACCCAACACAATGTCACAATCGCTCATGTCGATAACAAACATATGAGATTTCATGTGGTACTGACCAATTTGGAGACACACATTTTCACAATGCCCTCCACATTTCATGGACCCGCCATTGGCAATCATGATTTGAAAATTATTGATGACACATATATAGAAATTAGTTTCTTGGGCAATGCGATGATAAATACAATTATGGGTGCTTCCACTATCAACAAGAATGATGACCTTCCGATGCTTAATGTAACCAATTATATTGAGGGTTTGGGGAGTAGAGAATCCAATGAGAGAATTTATGGAAATGATCAGTTAAACTTTGGGAGGGTCGGAGGGAGGGGTCATGTCAGTGGGTTCAGGTGATGTGGCCACAAGGGGAGCCTTGACATCATCTTTTGAAACATCCTCCGAGATGGCCATAAAAAGATTTTGTTCCTTACACTTGTGCCCATGAAAATATTTGTCATCACAATTATAACAAAGGCCTTTGAGTTGGCATTCAACCATTTCTTCCTTGGTCAATTTCTGGATCTTTAGTGGAGTAGGAGGAGTGGGAGTGATTGGTTTAGTGCGATGAATAAAGGAGGGTTTTCAGTTTTGAGAAGAGACAACTTGTTGTGCTTCCTTATCTCTTTTAGTAGCGCCCACCCAAAGGCTGAGCCATGCAGACATGGGCACAAATATCATCCTTGAGGCCATTGATAAAAAATTCTCAGAAAAAAGCATCAGACATGCCCTCTGTACGGAAAGCCAATCGCTCAAAAGAAACTGTAAAGTCTTCCACTGTTGCAAATTGTTTCAACTTTGTCAAACAACCTAAATGGTTGGTGTCAGTGTCAAAGTGTTCATAAATCTCTGCCACAAATTGCATCCAAGCCACATACCCTTGGCGAGCATTTTTTCTCCATTGCCACCATTGCCAACATTCTTGATCTAGATGGAGAACACCATACCAGAGTTTGGCCAACTCATCTGTAATTCCATACAAAGAGAAATAATGTTCCATTTGAGTTACCCAACTAGTGGTATATGAGCCATCAAATTTGGTCACATCCACACATAGAAGGCGTAGGTCATGCTGAAAGTGATGGGTCTGAAAATTCTGGGAATGAGAGGAAGTTTCACCTTCGGGTTGCAAAGGTGGGTTAGATGAGGGAAGATATGCAGGGATATGTAGCTTGGCATAGATCATCATAGTGAAGGAGGCAAATTAGGTATTGAAGGATTCAAGCTGGGTAGAGAGGTCTTGTTTGATGTCCTCCATTTTGGTGTCAATGGAGGAATGCATGTTTTTATTGATGGTGGAAACATTGACACTAAGTTGTCTCACTTCTTGTTGGGTTTCTGTGAAATTAGAGTGAAAGGAATTGAAGTGAGATTCCAAGTCTTGGCTATGGGTGTGGGCCATGATGAAGAGGGAACATGAAAAGGCGAGGGTGGGACCAAAAAAATAATGGGTTATGGGTGAAGTGTATCACAATGATCAGGGCGTTGAGGGGAATCCAATGGGGTAAATCCAAAATAAGGGTGTTGGAAAGGGGTCGGGTCCACGAGAAAAAAAAATTGCTGAAAAATGACAGGTATGCCTATGATAAGGGCGAAGAGAGGAATCTGATGGGATAGGTATCAAATAATGGTGCCAACAGGATCCATAATTGTTTTTTTTTACTCTTGTGGAGTTATACTCTGATCTAAAGAATACTGCAGTGACAAAATGCCCAAATGCTTAACATGAATAAATGTGTAGTAATTTCACAACCCAAATGTAGGAGACACAATTGTGAAATAATAAATCTTGTCTATTCTGTTTTTGTTTCCGTCCCAAGGGTTAGGGTATTCAAGGGTTCTACAAATAAGGGTTTTCCCTATGCTATAACTCTCTGATATATGTGTGGGGTCCAACAATAGTACTTGGCCCAATATCTAAGGGCATTGACTAAGAAGGCTAGACCGTGATCTTAGCTGTACTACCCGACTACCCAGGTACTAGAGAGTATCTTCATGAGTGTTGTTCTCAGTGGAACTATAGCAGTCACGAGAACGATCAATTTATCTATGGAGGGCTTCAGGAGATCTAGGCCGATCCATATACAGGTGTTGTCTGATGCTCTACCACTCGAAGGGGTACCAACAGGGGTTAAAAGGGTGGCCAACAGATGTGCGCTTAAGTACCACTTGTATTTCTTGTGTGTATGAATCCCCAATCGCGATTTTATGTGCAGAATGATAGATCTCTATAGATTTAAGACACCAAAATACGTCTCTACACTGAAAAAAAATTAACCCACAATTTTCCGTCGAGGAAGGTGCTCTGATACCACTTGTAATATTCTAGATATAAAATTGTATGCATAATAGAAATAATTATCTAGAAATGACAGATAAACAATGATATAAATAGAACAATACCACAATAATACCAGAATAATACCAGAGTAACACAGAAAGAACACTTTGATTACTGAGAGCAATGTTCACTTGCCTCTTTGAGGGGGAAACCTCTAGCAGAGAAAATCTCTATTACAATAATATCTAAGACAAAACTTCTCATACCCTCTACTCCTATTTATACTAAATATGTCTATCCAAAAGAACAATCTAGAGGAATATCCTTTTAGAAGCGAAAGCTTCTATTAGGTCTTCTTACATTTGACTTATTATTCATTATTGCCAGACATTATTAATATTGACCTTTATTACATGGAAACATATTATTCTACCTACCTGAGGGGTTAGGTCCCTAACATTAAGGTAAAATATTTGAAAATCTTAAGACTGTCAGGTAATAAATTTGACAGATTTGGCATGATTACCCTGTCATTTGATTAAATGTAAAGATAATTAGTGTTTAATGTTTTTATTTAATAAAATCATTTTGAAATTCATCTCATTTTTCTATTCACATTTAGAACTTTCACATTCATTAGTTTGGACTCATAGATTTTGACTTCTCATAGGAGGGCTAACATTGGAAAACTAAAAATTATGGCACCGCATAAAGCATGAAAGAAGCAAGATCCATTTGTAGAGGAGCCTAACCCAAATTCATACATTTTTTTAGATACTACCACCCACGTGACATATGTCATTAAATCATGGAAGAAGGTTTATGAAATCGTGGAGTAGGAAAATTCCCACTATTCTGATGATTCAAGCGGAGGAGAAGTTGAGTCAACCACAAACAAGCTAAGACAGGTGGCTAAGTCAGAACTTCACAAAGTCGCATCTCGACCGAAACTAATACCATATAGTAATATGATAAGTTGGGACCTAGAGCATGTTGATATTCCAACTAGAACCATTTGCAATCATCAAAAGACCATTTTCGACTCATTTTGACCTGAGGACATTCAATTAATGTACAAATTAACTTCCAACACAAAATATACTTACAATTCATAATTTATAATGAAGTTTGAGGATGATGAATGTGAAAAAGATGGAAGAAGTATACACGATATAGTGAAAACCTAGTGGGGAAATGAAAATAAATTCAAATTTGATAGCCATGGTATGTACTCTACAGCTTCTTGCAATGCCCATATTATGTATATTTCCATGATGCTTTGTAGAATGTTCGGAAAGAAAATCCCTACACATTTTACTATAGAGTGGGTTCCTATAATTCATGAAGTTTCATAAGGTTATACTTTTGATTGGGGAAAATGCTGTTGGATAACCTAGCTAAACAAATAGGGGATTACAAAACTCAGAAATACAAAGGAGAGCATGCTCCCTTCTATATGTATACATATAGAAGGGATGCAATTTGTTTCAAAACTCCATTTCCTCTTATGAATTGGAGCTGGACTCCAACTGTCACTGAGCCTATACATTTCTATCATTCTAAATTATGGGAGGAAAATGCAAAAGACTATTTTTATGAGATTTGTCACAGCGTAATCATCCCAATTCATGAAGCCCTTTACAGTTAGCCTCCTCCCAGAATTTTTGAACAAATTATGGGGAATCTGGGTGCTATTGTAGACTGGTACATTAAGGAAAGTTTTTCTTACATCAGATTTTTTGGTTGTTTCACATCTCCACATGCTCTTCCCAGATTTCTACCAGACATACTTGTTTGCAGAGAAGTTGCCTAGATAGTTTCAACAAGCATCACCAAAGAACTAAAGGCTACAAATAAAAGAGTTTCGTCGACCTTTCCTATACAGGTTGGTATATTCTCGTTATCATATTTTGGACATGCTAAGGTAGAAGCTTCAACCTTAGATGATATTAAACTATTTTACATTGAATTCAAGAAGCATGATCCACATAGGGTGGTAGAAAATCATTTGTCTTAGATTAACATGAAGAAATACATCCAGGAAGATTCACTTTATGATGAGGTTTTCATAGGAGTTAGATCATATGATGATGTTATATCCATATTTCAAAGTCTTCCTCAAGAATAAAATTACAATTTTCTCATCTTTCAAAAGCATAGAAGGAACAATTTACCTAAAATATTGCAAGAAGAACAAAGGATTAATCCAACTTCACAGGTGGCACTATCATCAAATCTCAAGCAACATGACTTGCCTGAGGTAAAAAATAAACAAGTGGAGAAGACACCATAAATATTTCCCAAGGATTTACTAATTACAGGGATATCCATACCAGGTAAATCTGATTAAGAATTATTAGCATTATTCAAAGATTTCATGAAACATGGGCATAATTTTCCCCTGTTATTGTCAAACACTGAAAATCCTATGAAATGTGTCACAAAAAATGGGGAATCCATTGCACTTACTCTTACCATACCATCTTTAACTCCCCTAGAAACAAGTTCTGATTTACCTTGTTAAGAGGTAATATAGATGACCTGACACCTATTGAACCTGAAGATATGCCTTCATTAGATTTATTTTTCAATAATAAAAGTAAGGCAATAATACTAAGAGAATATTGATAGAAAGAGGGATAAATTAGCAAAAAATAAAGAATGACATATGATGGACATGGACAGAGTGACCCCGAATTCACAAAGGAGGTAGCAGACTCACCGGGATCATTTGCAACTGCCAACTTATGGTCAATGGATAATTTGAGAAAATAACTTGACCAAAAGAATCATTTGATTAAATAATTGCATAATTATACGAAACAGATAGAAGTTACTGCCAGAGAAAAAATCAATTTTGATGTAAGTCAAGTCAGATAAGGTTTCGAGCAACAGATTAAACAATTAGTGGAGAAATTGAAATTAAGTTTTAAAAATCATTACTTGAGTAAAAACACGGTGTCCTAGAGAGATACATTAATAAATCAATTGCAAGATTGAATAACTATAATTGAGAGCACAATAGTTGATATTTGTTCCTTCAAGAAACAAGCATCAGAGATAAATGAGAGGTTGCAGATTGTTCATCATAACTTGTATGAAAGTTTGGATACCATCCAAAAAAATTATTAGGTAATCAATAATTCATTGTATATTATTGATGATAAAGAGAAGGAATCTTTTATGGCTAGATCTAAATTTCAGGAATTTATAATGTGGAAGGAAAAATCTCAATGTACCAGGACTTGTTACTTTTTCATAAATTGAGCAGGTAAAAGGAGAAATGGCCTTAAAAACCCAGGAAAACAATCTTGAAGAAAGTAAAAGGATATCTAAAGAGGCAACAAATGCTTGTCTTGATGCTATTTTAGATGTATATCTAGAGATGGTAGAAATTGATATCAGTGGTATTCACGCTACACTTGGGAAAGTTGAGATTGAAAATAATGAAGAAGATTTGAATAAAAGCAGAGAGAGGGTGAAAAATGTTATATTATAGGTCAATCATGTTGATTTACAAATCTTAAATGATCTTTTGGTAAAATAAAGTCTACAACATCAGATCACTCAACAAGAATTAGTAAAAATTCAAAGAAATTTACCATTGGTGCATAAAAAGGTTTTTTTGTTTGAATTAAATGAAAATATTGATCCCTCCAAGTTTGTTATTGCATTATTGGATCCACATGTGAAATACAAGGTGTTACACATGAAATTTTCACACCTAGGTACCTCACCCTAAGTGTCGTAAAGTGTCGTATAAGTGTCGCATACACCTTGACACCATGGAATAACCTATGTCACAATCCCTAGTCAATGTGGAGGAGGGATATATTACATGAAGGCCAAAATACCAAGTACACATGAATTATTATTAATATTCATGGAAAAGGAATTGATTAAGTGTGAGAATCAAGTGCACATGAATTATTATTAATATTCATGAAAAAAGAAAGTAATTAAGTGTGAGGATCCACCTCACATTTGGTTTCCTATTTTTTAGGGAAGGTGGAGGATCCCATGGATGGTTGAAATATTTCCTCAAAATCCTTGAGAGATATTTCCTCCCCAAAATCCTTAAGAGATATTTTCTCCCTAAATATCTTAGAGATCCCTTTCTTAGTGGATCTAATGAGAGATTCTCTCCATGGTGCTTAAATTTGCAAATCTTATATAATGAGGGATTTCCATGGAGGAGGGGGAATGGAGATTGATAATTATACCAAACTTATGATCTCATGAGTGGTCTTGGAACATCAGCATTCTGCGTGTGGACTGTTTAAGCAAGGTTTTGGACAAGGGGAACTTGATGAAGCTACTGCACTCACATCTATGGTTGTAAGTTTTCTTCATTGTTGTTCTTATGAATATAATATGCTTGGCTTGTTTCTTTCAATTCTGTGTTTGATCTCACATGAATTTGTCTCTAATAGATAGATCTATTTCAAACTAAT
Source organism: Picea engelmannii (assembly GCA_009831015.1). Lineage (NCBI taxonomy): Eukaryota > Viridiplantae > Streptophyta > Pinopsida > Pinales > Pinaceae > Picea > Picea engelmannii. The sequence goes on along the minus strand of ML808506.1, from coordinate 3,547 downwards.
GTCAATAGAGTAGGAAGTTGTTTGTACTTTTTTTTGTCTATAGGGCTTATCGAGGAGTTCAAGAATGGAGCTCAACTCAGACCGTCCAGGGACAAACACCGATAAAAGGTACTTCTTTTCTCCTTCCTCCTCACAAATTTGTTTATCTAGATCTAAAAGGAAGTAAGTGTCCATGATAAGCATCTTCTGTCTTAAGAGTTAAGAGTCTATCTCTCAAGAGGAGATCTACCTATCCGCAGGGAGATTTTCCTTCAATAGATCTCCCATCTTCACTTACATTTTCACCACTTTTTATGCATTCTGGGTGAATGTTTTGCAATTTTTTGGCTCTTTTTCTGAGCTTCTGGGAAGCCTGTCGCTCCTTTCCCTTGATATAAGAGTGATAGAACTCCCTAAAGGCATTATACAAAGTGTTATAATGCTCTGTGTACCCTTTTGGGGGAGCACCAACCTCCTTCTTGGGGTTTTTCTGCCTTTCTCTCATTAGTTTTTTGCAACCTATTTTTTGGAAATCTTTACCCAGTCTTTGTGAATGGTTTGTGAAGTTATTTGGATTGGTTTTTGATGCTTATCACTCCCTCTTGTATTTATTGGAGCTTGAAACCCTTTTCAGAAATGTGAAAATTGCTCTTTCTAGTTGCTTGTTTTGTCAGGACAATTTGGGTATTTTCTCTTTCTCCTGTCTCTTTTTGGATTCTTCTCTGCATTTTATTGCACTCCTTGGATGCTTGTTGGTTTTAGGATCCTTTATTGATTTCTTTTTATACCAAGATTCTTCTTTTTTTCTTTCAGTTCTCACTACCTTGGGTGCGTTCTTTGTTTGTAGTCTTTTTCTTCGTGTCTTTTGCATCTGCATAGGACTCTTTCTCCTGATTGAAAGTAATGGAGCATTGAAGGTTTTGTGTTTACTTTATGTATAAATCATAATCAAACATATAACAAATATGCATTCTTGATTTTAGGTAGTGAAACTAGCTTGCATTTGAAGTAGCGGAATTACATGTTTTCGGGCATTTTTGGGACATTGTGCATCTAAAATGATGAATGTTTTCTCCTTCTCATAGCATAGTTTTCATCGAAATGAAAAGATTGCATATTCATCCCTTTGTATATATTTCAAGTCGGTCAAAACACCATATTGTCCACGCCATTTTTCTTTTGAGTAACAACAACCTTAAAAATCAAGCGCTAAAATAAAATTTATCAGAATTTTTACATCTTTGTTAGCAAACCTACATTAGTTTAAGGTGTAGGGATTTGGAATAGGTTGAAAGGATAAATTTCCAAAGCTATCAAACAAACTTAGTATCTTTCTGGGATCCCCCTCTCACACAGGGGTTATGCACGAGGTCACATTCGGGCGAATTATAGAGATTATCCCTCTGTGGTTCAACTGTTTGTAGTGGTCGGATCGTATATTGGGGGTCACTTGAAGGTATACCCACGATTATGTGTGGGAGACTCTCGGGTTGATTTTAGACTTGTTATCCTGCCCATATGTTCCAACTGGACTGTCGACTATACCCGCCCAGGGGTTGACTACGAATTGGTGACCTTAGTAGTCATAATATTTAGGGTCCCACACAAGGTGATAGTGAAGGGAAGTCTCACTATACCTAGAACAGACGTTGGTCAAACTCACTCGGGCTCCTTGGAGGGTAAATCCACAATTACTGCGTGGAAGATTGCACCAAAGCGTATGTCTGTTAAGCAGGTCGCCAACGTAACTGATCCACCCACTCTATCCCCGCCCCTTCCTATTTTGATCTCGCGATGTTGGATTTCATCACCAACTAGTAGTTTCATCGTAGGAAGGTTTGTTTGATTGATTGCTTCTCAGATTCATAGCGTGTGTTGTTTTTTTAACTTAGTGGACCTTAGTTCGATTCAGTGTTAATGGCATCGAATCCCAAGAGTACCAATGGAGGAACCCCTTCTCCTGGGGAACCTTATACCTTTCCTTCGTTTGGAAACTTTGGTCCTCCGTATATTGCCACACTAAGTCTTCCAGGACTCACCATCGGATTACCAGTTTGGTTGTTCCCCACTCCGGTGATCTTGAATCCTCCTAATGTTTCAACTACACCAAACACTTTAGATGTCATTACACCACCCACACATCAAAATCATGTCAACTTTTCACCTTCTTCATCCATCAAGTCTCCTTCCATTTCTCCTTCTTCGCATAGTGAAATCTCTAAAGCAAGTAGCCAGGTTGATCAGAAGAAGAAGAAATGGAAAGAGAGGAAGAAGAAAAGCCCGAAAAGGACCAAGGCCCCAACAACATCAGATGTTGGCTCTAAGCAACTAGTTACTGTTAATAGTACTAGGAGTGTTGATGAGGTCAACAAGATTAAAATGAAGAATCCAAAACCCAAATTCCCTTGCAGTCTTTGTAAGGGTGACCACTTTCTGAGGGATTGCCCCGGTCTTATCAAGGTCTTAGAATTGTGGTCCTCCACATCATCGGCCTCTGCTGGACATGCCAATGATACGCCGTCAACTAGTGATGTTAATTTTGGTAAGAAGAAGACAACTGTCAAGTTTCCTTGCATGTTATGGAAGGGTGATCATTACTCTCACCTTTGTCCTTGCATGGATGAGGCTTCTTCTCTTTTGGAAAAACTTCAACTTCCAAAAGGTTATCGTAATATTTTCCCCAACTCATCATTAGTTGATGAACTGGTCAATCCAGTTCCATCCCCGGTCAGTGCGGTTGATCAGGTGGTCAATCTAGTTTCCTCCTCGATTGAACTACAAACCCAAGTAGATGATCCAGTTCCGTCATCGATCAGCCCAACTCTTCATCAAAAGAGTGTAACCCAAGTGGTTGATCAGTTTTTATCCTCGATTGATCCCACTCTCCCATTAGAGAGTGACTCCAAAGCGGTTGATCCGTTTCCACCCATATACCCCATTCTCCCCTTAGAGAATGAAACCAAAGTGGTCGATCCAGTTCTGTCATTGGTCGATCCCACTCCTCCTTTGACAAGTGCCAAAGTGGATGATCCAGTCCCTTCCTCGGTCAGTCCCACCTTTCATCCGAAGACTGCCAAAGTGGCTGATCTATTCCCTTCCTCGGTCAGTCCCACCCTTCATCCGAAGAGTGCCAAAGCGGTTGATCTGATTCCATCATCGGTCAATCCCACTCTTCCTTTGAAGAGTGCCTGCATGGTCGATCCGATCCAATCATCGTTCGATCCTACTCACCCTCTAGAGAGTAAACTTGATACTGCCCATGTTTTTCTCGTTGATACAGAATCTACCGTGCCGGGGGGCATTCCTCATTCTCCTATGAAACCCCCTCCAAGTAATGAGTCCATCCTTTTTTATTGGGGTGTGCTGTTAATAACCTGAATAGATCTACAAATATAATCAACACAAATACTGAATACACAATAGAACCACAAAGCAATATAGAAGAAACCACACTTTATTATTACCAAACCCTTGAGGTAGGGCAACACCATACAATGGATCCTATTATGGAAGGGATCCTCTCCTGTTCACTTGCCTCTTCGAGGGGGCATCCTCCTATTGAGCTACC